>BLSH010033900.1:839658-864067 GCA_018402905.1 Glandirana rugosa | reverse complement strand
CATGTGAATAGAGAGGGAGGGGGGGAGGTAAGGAGTAAGTTGCAGAGGTGGATCTATAGTTAGTTTACTGTTATCCAATTTATCTTGTGATATTTTATATTCTTATGGATTAGGTACTTTGTGACCATAAGGCCCATTTTATGAGGAATTTTGGGTATGAGAAGTTAATTAGAGCAAACATTCTTTCCATATCGTATTGGTGATTGATTTCTGCTATGGTTTCTTTTACGCTTGGGATGTCAGTGGATTTCCATTTCCTAGTGATGATTATTTTTGCAGCATATAAGGTGTGTATAATGATGTGTCTAGAGGAGGGAGGGAGTGAGTCTAATCCTACATGTAGTAGTGCCATTTTTGGGTTTGGGCTAATTATATGGCCAGTGATCTCCGCTATTAGTTTAAAAACTGCATTCCAGTAGGATGTTAGGGATTTGCAGGACCACATTGTGTGCAAAAGGGATCCAATATCACCACAATTTCGCCAGCAATGTGGTTGGGTGGTGGGATAGAGTTTTGAAAGTTTTAATGGCGTGAGGTACCACATATGCAATATTTTTAAGTAGGATTCCCAATGGTTTGTGCATTTGGAGGTTTTAGCTGAGTATTGAAAGATCTTTTGCCAATTTTCGTCTGTTGAGTTGAGGTTTAATGATGATTCCCATTTTTTTAAAGATGCGGTTCTGGTTGGGAAAATTGTTTCATTGATGATATTATAGAAAAAAGAGATTCCATGACCTCTGTGGGATGAGGTTTTAAAGAACTGGTGTACTTTAGTAGGGATGGTAATTATTACAGGGATCTCATGGGAACGTAGATAGTGATGTATTCTTATATATGTATAAAACTCGGAGGATGGTAAGTTATAATTTTTCCTTAGGATAGGGAATGAGATTAAGTTCTCTTTGTCGTAGAGCTGTTGAAGGTGATTAATGTTGCATTGCGTCCATGGGGTGGTGTTCAGGTCCGGTATTATTCCTTTAAGGGTGTCTATTGGGATTTTTATGTGATCTGCTGGTTGTGGGTTTATTGAGGTCAAATATGTCCATGCCTGTAGGGAGGCTTTGATGGTTGGGTGGTTGGTTTCTATAAATTTAGAGAGTGTATGGGAAAGGAGTAGGTAGTTGTATGGGGACGTAGGGTGAAGGGTGGAAGATTCCATTAAGGACCAGATTTTTTCTCGGGAAGGGTGCCACCAATAGTATAGTTGATCTAATAGTGATGCTATGTAATATGTGTGTAAATGTGGGAGGGCAGCACCTCCTCTATTTGACGGCCTGTACATCAAATGGGACGCACATCTGGGACGTTTTGCTTCCCATATAAATTGATTAACAAATTTTTGGGCAGTTAGAAAAAAATTTGGGGAATAGAGATAGGAAGGGTTCTAAAAAGGTACAGAATTTTGGGGAGTATAAACATTTTCACAATGGCTATGCGGCCTAGTTTGGATAAACCTTTGGAGCGGATTGAGTTTAAATCCTTTGGGAGTGATTGTAAAATCCGTTTGTGGTTTAAATCGTAAAGTTTTGAGGTGTGGGGGGTCAGGTTGATCCCTAGATAGGGAATCGATGTGGAAGACCAGGAGAAAGCATATTTTTTCTGTAGGATATTTTGGGCACGAGAGGATAGGTGTAGTTTAAGAATTGTAGATTTGGAGATGTTGAGTTTATAATATGATACTTGGGTATACTGGTCAAGAGCTTGTTGAACGGAGTGAAGGGATTGTATTGGTTTAGTGATTAAAATAATTATATCATCAGCGAAAAGGCTGATTTTTTGTTCTGTATGGTTATGAGGTATGCCGGATATTTTCGGGTCTGCTCTTATTTTGGATGCTAAGGGTTCTATTAGTAGCGCAAATATTATGGGGGAGAGAGGGCAGCCTTGGCGTGTGCCATTCGATATTTTAAATGGTTTGGATAATAGGCCATCTGTGAGAACTTTCGCTGAGGGGGCTGAGTAGAGAGACATTATTGCTTGTTTTATCCAACCATTAAATCCAAATTTTTGTAAAGTTTCCTGCAAGAATCCCCAATGAATTCTGTCAAACGCCTTCTCTGCATCCAGGGAAAGGAACAGAGAAGGCGTTTTTTTGCGTTGCAATTCATGTAGGAGGGATAGCAATTTTCTTGTGGCGTCTGGGGCTTGACGTCCAGGTACGAAGCCCACTTGGTCGGGGTGTATTAACATAGGGATCAGAGGTATAAGTCTCCTTGCTAATGTTTTAGCATACATTTTGATATCCGTGTTGATAAGGGATATGGGTCTGTAGTTTTGAACCTCTTGGGGATTCTTGCCAGGTTTAGGTATCGTAGTTATTATTGATTGTAAAAATTCTGCAGGAAAGGAACCAGAGGATGCAGCAAAGTTGAAGAGGTCTGCTAGATGTGGGGTCATTTTGGTAGGGAATTGTTTATAAAATTCGTTAGTGTATCCGTCTTCACCTGGGGATTTATGCAATGGGAGAGTTTTTATGGTTTCCTCTATTTCTTGGGGGGTGAAGGGAGTGGATATGGATTGGACTTGGGTTTCTGTAAGAGAGGGTAGGTTAGTAGATTTTAGATATTCTTGTATTGCGAGTTGAGTGGGTTGGGGTGTCGCGTCGTCTTTCTTGAGATTATAAAGAGCCTGATAGTAATCTCCAAAGGCTTCTGCAATATCTGCAGGGTTTGTGTGGAGTTTTTTGGATGTGGGGTGATAGATCACATTAATTTTGGTTTTTAGGCATTGTTGTTTGGCCAATTTCGCTAATAGGGAGTTGGCCTTATTTCCTAGTGAGTAGTATATGGATTTGGTTCTCTTTAAGTTCTGTTCTAATTTATAGGATAAAAGGGAACAAAGTTTTTGCCTATCTTGCTGTAAAGAATTTGCTAGAGTATGGGTTGGGGTTTGTTTGTGTTGGGTTTCTTTTTGTTTAATTGATTCTAAGACCTCTTCAATTTGCTTTCTCCTCTGGTTATTTAGGTTAGCTTGCATTTGTATAAAAATTCCCCTCATATAGGCTTTGTAGGTGGCCCATAAAGTGGGAGCTGAAACTTCCGGTGAAGAGTTCGTCTGGAAAAATAGATTGTGGGCTTGGATGATTTTTTGGCGGTGTTCAGGTTTTGACAATAAGGCTGAGTTCAGTCTCCAAAGTCTGGTGGGACTGGGTTTGTGAAAATCACCAAGTTGTATCGATACTGGAGCATGGTCCGACCATGTAATTGTCCCAATATTCGAGGAAGTTACTGTTTGTAGTGTCCATTTATCTGTGATAAAAAAGTCAATACGGGAATATGAGAGATGTGGTGGGGAATAATATGAATAGTCCCTTTCGGTGCTGTGCTGACATCTCCAGATGTCATACAGGTCCATAGAGTGTAGTACTTGGTTTAGGGTTTGATGAGGTGCTCTTTTGTTGTTTGAAGCGTCTAGATCTCTATTGTTGATGATGTTGAAATCACCTCCGATGATAAGTTTACCTTGTTTAAGGTCTAGGATTTTCTTGAGTAGTCGTTTACAGAATCTAAGTTGTTTTGTGTTTGGGGCATATACATTTGCTATGGTGTATCTGATTCTATCGATGTCACATATGAGGATGTGGTATCTGCCGAGGGGGTCCACTGTCTCCGAGTGGAAGTGGAAGGCGGTAGTATTTTTTATTGCTGTTAGGACTCCATTCTTCTTTCGAGGGTTGGAAGCAAAAAAGGAGTGTGGGTATTGTCGCATTTGTAGGGTTGGGGATTTCCCCATAGCAAAATGAGTTTCTTGAATTAGGAAAACGTCTGGTTTAAGTTGATTGGCTTCTCTAATCAGTGATGCACGTTTGAATGGTGAGTTCAGACCCCGTACATTGAGGGTTGTGATTTTAAGCGACATCTTGGAATTGTAGTATTCGGTGTGAAAGTTGATATGGTTGTTCTATGAGGTTAGGGGGTCTGAAGTCGGTTCTAAGGGAAGTGAATTTCCTTAGTCGAGGTGTTAGATAGGGCCAGATGGATAAGGTCTACTGCTTTTCCGGGTTTTGTTGGTTGATGTACACATAGATTATCGATGGGTATCTCTTTATAAGATCCTGTGGGTATCGGAGATGGGATGATATTTTCTGGGGGAGGATAGGGGAAAAGAAGAGGGAGGATAAGAACGGCTTGCTAGGAACGCAAGCAACATGGGTAGCATCCTTTGCTACTTCAGGAGGTGGGGGGAATAGATATATCCGAATCATTGACGCAATGATCGGGAATAGAACAGAACATATTTTGCCAGTGAGGCTTAAAACAAGCGAGGTCCCAGCTAAAATGAGTTGAACTGGAGCATCCAATATTCTTGGCATTTCCTTAGGATCAATGTGTGTCCATATGTTGTGGACGTTTTGGGGAGGAGGAAGGTTCCAAATCTGGTATTATGCCCCATTCTTTGAGTAGTTTCAATCCAGATTCCAAGCTTCTAATTATGTGGGATTTTCCTTGTCTTTTGATTGTTATTTTTGTAGGAAAGCCCCATTGGTAGGGGATGTTATGATTTCGGAGCGCTTTGGTTATAGTTGAGAGGTTTCTTCTATTTTGGAGGGTCGCTTTTGAGAGGTCAGCGTAGATTTTGATCCCAGTATAAGGCTCTGGAAATGACGAAGCGTGTTTGGCGGCTTGCATGACTTTTTCTTTTGCATGGTAAAAATGCACTCTGGCCAGGACATCCCTCGGGACTGAAGCTGGTAAAAAGTCTGGTTTTGGAATTCTGTGGGCTCTGTCGATAGCTAGCTCCAAATCAGAAAGTGATGGGCTTAGCGCTTTCATTAGTTGTTGTACAAAAGGTACAATTGCGTCGGGTGTTATTGTCTCTGGTATTCCTCGGAGTTTGAGATTGTTTCGCCTGGAGCGATCCTCCAGGTCGGCTAGCTTAAGGCGTAGTTGTTGCATTTCTGAGTCTTGGTCTGTGAGGGCGTCCACCATGTTGTTATGGGCTGTACACATTTCGCTGACCTTAGTTTCTATGTGAGAGTCTAGTCTCGTGCTTCTGAATGGATTTTTTGATAGGTGCAAGGCTTGTGCTCATATCTGAATAGAGAGATTGTCGGAGAGATATCAACATATTTTTTCAAGAAACCTCTGTAATGGGCTGTTCTGAAGCTGGTATTTTATCTATGTGAGAAGGAACGAGGGTTTGTGGAACGAGCGTTTCCGCGAACAGATCTTCGGTTTGTTCTTCGAATGAATCTCCGAGCGGATCCTCGTTCGTGTTGCGTTCCGCGTCTTCCATTCGGGGCCTGGACTTTAGCGGGCTTCTGGTCGTGGGCGAAACGGGCGGGGACGAGTCACCTAGGTCTCCCTCGTACAGGGGGAAGGTCAATCTGCGGTCAGTGCACGTCTCACCTGTGTTTTGTGAGTCTTGTGGTGCTCTCCGTCCTGAGCCGGCGCCATCTTGGATGGGATCAGGGCCTGAAGCTGGGAAGAAATCTGTGAGTTTCTGCAGCCCATCAGCATTCTTCCTTCGGCGAGACATCATATCAGGTAGTGGGTACTAGTAGGAACACACTGCGGGTTGGATGCTGTCAGTTATGTCGCTGTATTAGTCGGTTTATGGCTGGGATCTCAGGAGCCTCAGAGAAGAGCGGCCATCTAGGTTGCTGGCCAGACACGCCCCCCTGCTCTGTGTTTTTGCACAGAGCAGCCCTGATCCTCTTCTTTTCAGCACTCTTGGCTCCTTCCTGCTGCCAAGTGTCCCTATAGTCTTGCTACAGGGGCACTCGAGCAGGCTAGCTCCCGAGCTGCGCTCTGTGTGTCCATTCACACACAGAGTGTGGCTCAACCCCATCCTCCCCTCTCCTAATTGGCTCACTGGCTGTGATTGACAGCAGCAGGTGCCAATGGCTCACGCTGCTGTGTGAGCCAATGAGGAGAGTGCCATTGAGCTCATGCACATTGCTAGATCGAGATGGGGTGGGACTGGGGGCTGCACCAAGCAGGTTTTTTTTACCTTAATGCATAAAATGCATTAAAGTAAAAACCTTGAGCCTTTAGAACCACTTTAAGGAAACAGAATGGAATGATTAGGATTTTGCTATCCTTATATTAAGTTTGGAAAAAAGTGAAGTCACTCTTCAATAGTTAAATCCACAAAAAAACTATTGAGCAGGAATCACTGTATGTTTTACATTAAGTTTCACTATATGATAAAACCTACACATGTTAAGTAGTAATGTGATAATTAAACTCACTCCATGTAAGCCCATTCTTCTAATCAAAGACATACTTAAGTAACAGCACGCTATTGAGCCTGGCCTGATTAAAATCATTATGCCTGTCCTTCATTCTATGATACAGGAAGCTAACAGTAATGTGGCTCCCTAGCACCTTTTCTTTAATGTTCGAAGATTATTAAATATTCATTCTGCAGGGTTGCAATGAATCCAAGGAAACCTGGGTATATACATTTTTCATAGGGTTTTAAGATTAAAGATGAGAACTAGTCACCTTAGCTGAATTGCTGCTTCTCAATCACATTCTTAGTCCATGATGCAAGTATCTTCCTGCTATATTGCTGTAGGGAAAAGATGGGCAAGCAGCAGACACACTGGTGTTCTATAACACAGCTTACATTGCTGCGTCTATGTCATCTCTGGCCTGTCTAGTATATTTTCCATGGAAATCTAAAACATAAACCATGCTAATTAGATTTATTTGTTTAATTGCCTCATCTGTGACATTTTGCAGTAAAATCTGGGTTGCATTCAAGATAAGTTTAATAGTATTATACTCACTCACCTCACCATCTGTTGCTATATATTTATAGAGGAAACACAGGCCTTGATATTAAAATGGCAAAATGACTCAAATAGAAATGTGAAGAAAACCAGTCACAGTTGAGCCGTAGTAGGAACCTAAGTATTTTGTCTTTAATTGTTTTAATTATGCAGATTTCATTATTAAAATGTATATACACTAGTTTGCCTGATACCTTAGTTAGAATGCCAGGGAGTAAGATGCCACCTGAGATGTGACAGTTCACTGTATTAAAATCTCTATTTTCCATAATATTTATTGCATTTACTTTTTACTCTGACTTCCTTTTTTATCATGTTGTATGTCTTCTTACCCAAGCATATTATTAAGCTAGACCAAAAAAGGAAGAGGAAGTATAAAGGGGTTATGAAGGAACCCTCTTCTAACAATTGACCCTCACATATTTGCAATAAATCAATTTTATTTCCTCTCCCTTTTAACTATTAACAAAATATATGTGTGTTACATTTTAAACAATAACCAAGATACCAACATTTTTCCCAGATTTGTTGACTTAGCAAGTGAATTAGACAGTGCCAAATAAATTTAAGTTCACACCAATGGTGTGAAAGTGAAAGGATGAATACAAAGGTTGCCATTCAGTTTCCTCTATTTATACCCCCTCTTGGCCACAAACAATACCTCAGTTAAGTTGCATTTATAGTATACTGATGCCTTTCCTTACCTTGAGTCATATAATGTATGCACAGATACAAAGGCAGTGCCAATATGTTTACAACCTTTGTTTCTTAAAAGGGAACCCCAGATACAAGCAGATAAAATAAGTATATACAAGCTGTTTTACCTGTCAAAAGATTATATTTCTGTCCATTCATGTCTGAGATTTACACATCCCTGACACACAGAACAACCCTTTCTGGTGGGGCAAAATTCTGATGATTTTACTTCTATCACTCTGCTTTCTCCTACTATAAGTATGCTCCTAACAAGCACACTGAAGTAAGGAAGCACAATTGACTGCTATATCTCCACCTCCCAGTCTAAACCCTGCTGTAAAGGGGATTGCAAAAGACTGATACCTTATTCGCCTTATCATTTAGTGTTTTTAGAGAAAGAGAACAACAGAAATAAAAAAAAAAAACGAAAGCTTCTGGTATGGACCCAAACATTATGCATTGTTCTCCTATTCTGACCTATATTCGATCTGGATTCCTCCAGACTGGTGACGTCCTATTGACAATCCCACTTTACAACACTCAATGGGACTCTGTATTCAGGCAGGTTAATTTCTTCCCATCTCCCACTTTCGGGTATTCTTTATAACCTTATGTTCCTCCCAGCGTTCGATAATCCCCTGACTTTTGCTTGGTGGTCGACTGAGGGCATACAACATGTGCATGAGCTCTTAAAGGAGCTGTAAAGGCAGAAGTTTTTTTATCTCAATACATTGTAAGCATTAAGGTAAAAAGTCTTCTGTGTAGCAGCCTCCCCAGCCCCCCCCCCTAATTACTTACCTGGGCCCCAACTCTCTCCAGCGATGTCCTCGAGTGTCTTAGCCATACAGCACTCTCCTTCTGATTGGTTGAGACACAGCAGCGGCAACATTGGCTCCCGCGGCTGTCAATCAAAGCCAGTTAACCAATCAGGGGAGAGAGGGGACGGGGCCTGGTCGGGCTGCATGTCTGAATGGACATAGGGAGCTGTGACTCAGCTTGGGTGCCCCCATAGAAAGCTGTTGGCTGAGGGGGCACTGACCAGAAGGGAGGGGCCAGGAGAGCAGAAGAGGGACCCAAGAAGAGGAGGACCGGGGCTGCTCTGTGCAAAATCAACTGCACAGAGGAGGTAAGTATAACATGTTTGTTATTTAAAGAAAAAAAAATACTTTACAATTACTTTAACACTAGATGGCATTAAATTGTTTTCATATCTCTAAGAACACTGGTGCCTCAATTAATCCAAATTGATTTGATTACTCCAGATCTCTCACTTTGTTTGCACTCTTCTTAAACATACCATGAACTACCTGGTATGTACGACCCCTTTTGAGAATAGCTACAAGAATAACCCACACTTGACAGGTTTAACATCTCTTTTGTACACAACCCTGATTTCCCCTAGCAATGATTCCATGCTGCAATATTATTAATTGGTAAAGTGACTTGGGGGAATCACGGGAAATCTCAGAATGGAATAAAATCTCGTTATCAGTGATAAAATGCTATATCCTAGCCCAGAAAAAAGCCCATAAAGCACTGTTCTGGTGGAATATAACTTCAGATCATATAGCGAAATTTAGGCCCTCCATCTCCCGATTGTGTTTCCAAAGATGTTGTGTCTTAGGCAGGTTATTTCATGCTTGGTGGCAAGTTAAAAGGTTATGGATATGGGTTGTGACACAGGTTAGTTATCTCTTGTGGTAGATGTGCTTATACAGTGAATCCACAGCAGGCAGGAACTGTATTTAAGGGCCTGGTAACCCACTTTTATTAAAATGTCAGAAAGCAAAACGACAGTCCATATAAAGTTTCCCATGCAGGGGATCTTCTCCAGCTTCAGCATTATACAAACACTGGAAAATGTAGAGCCATCTGACTTATAAACTCACTCAGCTTTAACTGCAGTACCATGCTCTTACCAGTCTCTCTGACTGTGTTGTCCAGCTCTCCTGCAATACTTGGCTCTCCAGATTTAGTTACAGCACCCTGCTGCACAGCCCACATCTGGCCTATGGATTGGGGTTCTCCTAACACCTCAATAGGAGCAAACCTGACTTCTGGAACTGAGGCCCGTTGTCTCTTGGTTTCTGGCTGGGCCCTCTGACCCCTCAATGAGACCTTCCATCTCAGACCTGAGTATATAAAGGCACTGCACACCGGTGTACTCAGCCAGGTAGCAGGTGTCCAGCAAAACCCAGGCACAGAATTGAATGTTCCAATCCAGAACTTCAGAATCCAGAGGAAGCTAAATACATATTAAAGCCACCACACATAGCGTACACAAACACTGGCTAGGCACACATTTAACCCTTTGATCACCCTAGCTGTTTAACCCCTTCCCAACCAGTGTTCTTAGTACAGTGACAGTGCATATTTTAGCACTGATCACTGTATTAGTGTCACTGGTTCCCATAAAGTGTCAAAAGTGTCAGTTAGTGTCAGAATGCCCACCACAATATCAAAGTCACTCTATAAGTAACTAAGCACTGTCATTACTAGTATAAAATACATAAAAAATAAATTCTAGTATATATTCCATAGTTTGTAGATGCTATAACTTTTGCTCAAACCAATCAATATATGCTTTTTGGGATTTTTTTAGCAAAAATATGTAGCAGAATAAATATTGGCCTACATTTATGAAGAAATTAGATTTTTTAAATGTTTTTATTGGATATGTTTTATAGCAGAAAGTTAAAAAAAAATATATATTTTTTCAAAATTCTTTTTTTGTTTATAGCACAAAAACTAAAAAATACAGTGGTGATTAAATACCACCAAAAAAGCTCTATTTGTGGGAAAAAAAATGGCATACATTTTATTTGGGTATAGCATGGATTCACAACGCAATTGTGAGATAAAATAACACAGTGCTGTATCACAAATATGGCCTGGTCATGAAGGGGGGTAAACCTTCCAGTGGCCAAGTGGTTAAATGAGCAAATCCCCCCTCCCCCCAATATCACACCCTCTTAATAAAAAGTAGACTTTTTCAATTAAATTTCACATAAGCAGCTTGATGAGTGAACGTCTGCTTTACTTAAATCAATTCACTTTTTTTTTTTGAAAAGTATTTTTATTAATTTCAAATTGTAAATTTGTACAAACGAGAATAAATGCATATATGAAGGACATATCGTTATATTACGATTAAGAATTACAGTCACAATGCAGATAAAACATTTTAACTAGAGGAAGTTGGGCTTGCAGGTTCAAACTTACACATATGGGTCTAAAAGAGAGAATGGAGTATAAAACAGTTTGCGTCGAGATGTTTCTATTGCCAAGATCATATCTACTTTCTATGTATAAAGGAAGGAGAAAGGCTTATGAAACATGAGAGGGTTGTTAAAAGGGGTCCTGGCATCCCTGCGAGGGTATACCCAGGGGGTCCCACTACGTCCCGCCCCTGTCCTGCCACCCCAGTGGGATCATATTGTGACCCGGGCGAGGGCGGGCGAGGGCGGGTACCCCCTTAGGGAACAAGAAAGCTGCTAAAAGGGGGACTGAGAAGGGGATGGTTAAGGGAAGTCTGCGAGGACTTAGAGATGAAGGGTAGATGTATTGAATGTGCAGCCACTTGCTAAACAACTAGGATATGCTAGCTGAAGTTTGTATAAATCAATTCACTTATACCTACTGCAGACTGAACTAAAAGTGTTGTTTTATGAACACTTAATTGCAAAAGGATGTTTGTAGCTATTATACATACAGTATATTAATTTTAACAGAAAAATGAATAAATCTGCAAATTGACTGTCATGACAACAACAATGCCAATCTCTGCAACATAAGTCAAGGAATTATTTTCATTAGTGTGTTCCCAACTAATGGAAAATTCTGCACTGAATGCAATTGCAGCTTCAAAATCAGATTCCTAATTTGAAGGGCACCTATATGTTTTCTACAGAATAAATGATAACCTCTGTACATGAAAGAAAGAAAAAAATCAATGTCAGATTCCAAGAACTGCTGGTGAACGAGAACCTATGAAGGATCAGTGTTCATCACCAGAATTTTATTTTTCTGCAGATCTAGGCATATTTTAAATTTTGACAACTTCAGCAAATTGTGGCTGTTGCTGTTAAATGTTGCTGTTAAATGCATTCAATCTGGTAGATTAGTTTAAAAAAACAATATATTTACAATATATTCCAGCTAATGTCACATATAACTGGCTGCAATGGCCAATAGTGTTGTTCTCAGCTGTCAATATTCAGAGAATGACTTTACCATTCAGGCATCTGGAAAGGTCATGGGGAAACAAACAGATATTTCTTAAGAAATAAAAAATGGTATGAATCTGCACCAAATGTGATGAAAATCCCTGCAATCTACATAGATCACTTAAAGCAGAACTCTGGGAAAAAACATTTTTCCATGTCCTTGTTGCTGATCTCCTACCTTCACCAACTATGCCATCCATCTTCTTCTGAGCTCAGTTAGCCTGCTGATCTTGATGAAAAACCATTATTGCCCAGTCATATCATGTTTGTAAGATCGCTAGCTCCTATTCCTCCTGTATCCTCAGCCAGCGCTCTTGTCACTTCCCACAAGTAGGTCTGTAAAGCAAGCAGGGATTTCTATTTCTGCCCTGCTTGCTGTGGTGGGCAGAGGGGGGTCTCACAGCCC
Source organism: Glandirana rugosa (assembly GCA_018402905.1). Taxonomy (NCBI): domain Eukaryota; kingdom Metazoa; phylum Chordata; class Amphibia; order Anura; family Ranidae; genus Glandirana; species Glandirana rugosa. The sequence goes on along the minus strand of BLSH010033900.1, from coordinate 852,000 downwards.
CCGGTCTGTGCCACCCATGGAGGTGGTGTCCTCCTCCTTCCTTCTCCTACCTTGCCAGCACCACCTGCCATCTCTCCAGTGCAGAGCAGAGATCAATGACAGAAATCATCCACATGACAGAGCGGAGATCTCGGGCTGTGACAGGTGTTGTATTTGAAAACACAGATTGCTGTAACATCCCGCCTCCTGGACCGGCATTGGAACAGCGCGCTTTGTGCTGTCTATCACAATGGTGATACAGGAGGTGGGAAGTTACAGCGATCAGTGTTTTCACATACAACACCTGTCACAGCCTGAGATCTCCGCTCTGGCATGTGGGTGATTTCTGTCATTGATCCCTGCCCTGCAGTAATGGGCACTGATAAGCTGCAATGGTGGGCACTGATAAGCTGCAATGGTGGGCACTGATAAGTTGCAATGGTGGACACTAAAAAGCTGCACTGGTGGGCACTGGTGAGACCGTACTGATAAACTGCACTGGTGGGCACTGGTGAGTTTTCAGTTATTTTGTATGTCTTATTTTCAGTGTGATGTGTATTATATGTGATGTTACATATCAGTGAGGCCGGTATTGTGGTAATATTGAAGTTTATTAAGGTTCCCATACATTAGAGGGTTCCACCATTATTGTGTTATTGATTAGTAGTTAGCATTGCACTTTTTGTTTTTTTCTCATGCCGACATTTACTTGTGTCACATGCTGATGTAAAACATCATGGCCCGGCTCTTTCTGTGGTGTGGCTAGGGATGTGCTCACATGCACCATACCAGCACTGATTTCTGTTAGAAAGATCTCATAGCTGCATGAGGAGGAATATTTTTAATACTGAATTACAGCAGATTACAGCGTGTATAAAATATCATTATGGGCATGTGTCTACAGTTCAGTTATGATTACATAAAGCAAGTAAGGACAAAATGTTTATCTTCTTGTGGCTGGAGGGAGAGAGCACAGGCATGTTGTGTGTAGTATGTCCGGCTGCCTGCAGAATAAGGGGTGTGATTTATGTTGAAGTGGGCTTGTTCACATTTACATGCACAGGCCTAGCGTACCCTTCCACATTCTTTGCAATCCCAAAGTTTCATGGGAAATGTAGTTTGAGCATGGTGTAGAAACAGAGGAGAGGATATGATGCAATCAATGTTCTAACAGATCCTACTTGGCAGAATACATGATGCATTTTTTGAATTAGAGAGCTGACTTCCTGAAAATTCACTTGTATTTTTCTCTTCAATGGTAAGGAATTTCACAAATGAAATAACTGTTTAGTGTTTTTTGTGGGGGTGTACTGTAGGGGGATTTTTTGCAGATCCCGAAGTTCTGCTTTAACCACTCTAGCTCCATAAGGTTCACCCCCTATATGACCAGGCCATTTTTTATGATATGGCACTGCATTACGTTAACTGACAATTGCACTGTCATGTGACACTGTACCCAATTAAAATTTATGTTAATTTTTCCCACAAATAGAGCTTCCTTTTGGTGTTATTTCATCACCTCTGCAGTTTTTATCTTTTGCGCTATAAACAAAAAAAATTCCGACAATTTTGAAAAAAAATATTTTTTTTTACTTTCTGCCATAAAACATATCCAATAAAAAATGTAAAAAAAAATCTAATTTCTTCATCCATTTAGGCCAATATGTATTCTGCTACATGTTTATGGTAAAAAAAAATCCCAATACGCGTATATTGATTAGTTTGCGCAAAAGTTATAGCATCTACAAACTATGGGATAGATTTATGGTATTTTTATTTTAGTTTCAATAGTTTTTTATTGAAGAACCTTTGCATTCACACGTTATCAAATGTGGTACACAGCCTCTATGTGAGGTTTCATGGTTGATACAGCGCATGCATGGAACCATAATTATAACATTGTACAGATACATAGCAGATACAGAACTGAACCGTACATACAGCTGCTTCTTAACTGCATCAAACCCCCAGAGGGCATCCCCCCGTTATCGCCCACCCACCAGCCCCCCCCCCCCGCGCCACCCGGGGAACATACTGCGGTGGGGAGGGCCGGCACGCCGGGCCGGCGGACCGCGCCTCCAGGGTCGATCCCTTCATTTGAGAGCAGACAGGTATCTGATCAGCACCTCATATTAATAATCGTTCCAGTAAAATGCAGTAGGCTCTTCATATTTGAGCAAGTGTAAAAAGATAATTAACATTAACTTAAATGAACAGGAACAAAAAAAAGAGAGGATATTGGGATATAGACAGATGAAAAATTAATCTGGTGGGAACGAAGAGATGGGTGTGCGTATCTATTTATGGAAGAGCGAGTTATGAGTAGAAGAGCATTGTGGGAGTCATTTACCATTCAATGCGTACCATATAATCCAAGGTTCCCATACCGGGAATTTGTTGTGATATTGACCTATTGATGATGCAAACATCAGTTCATATGTTATGTGAAGATTTATTGTCCTAACTATTTCCCTGATGGGAGGTAAATCTGTTTTTTTCCAATGCCTGACCATTTCCAATCTAGCTCCCATTAGTATATGGGATATTACATGTCTCCACCTTGGTGGTGTTTGGTCTATGGTTAGAGATAGTATGGCCAAACCCGAGTTTTGTGTTATTTTTAAGTTAGTTATTTTGTTTATTAGTTGGAATATGCCCCTCCAGAACTGTTGGGATTTGGGGCAGGCCCATAGAATGTGCCAAAGGGAACCATACGCTCCGCAGTTCCTCCAGCATAGTGGAGACTGCTGAGGATCGTATTTGTGTATTCGTGGTGGGGTTAAATACCAGCGTAATAGTATTTTTTGTGTCAATTCCCATAGCCCGGCGCTTCTAGTAGATGTATAAGATATTTTAAGGGCCTTTTGCCACTGTTCTGGAGTATATTGAGTTTTGAGATCTTCTTCCTATAACAGCATAGAAGAAGATTTGGCAAAGATAGATTTCTGGTTGAGGTGATTGTAAAAGAGAGATATACCTTTGATTTTGGATATCGGGTTAGTATAGTAGAGAGCAATTCTCCATGGTAAGGGGGTAGCAGTGATTGGATTAGATCTTATGAAGTGGGAGATTTGGTTGAATCTGTATATCTCTACTTCTTCTAGACCGAATTCAATTTGAAGGGCCCTAAATGTCTTAAGAGAGGGTCCTATTTTTAAATCGTCCATTGTGTGGATTCCTTTCGCTATCCAATGTTGGATTCTTAAGTCTGGAATCATTAGTGTTAAAGCAGATAATGGCATTGGGATATCTCTTTTAATCTGATCGTCCATGTCCGCTTTCAACAAGGACGACCACGCTTGTAGAGTTGCCACCATTGTAGGTGCCACTGTGGATGTGTTGGGGACTATGAATTTACTAGATATGAGGAGATCATAGAGGTTTTTACCTGGACATTGGGATTGTTCTAGATCCTGCCATCTAGAGCCATTCATGTTAGGAAACCAGGACTTCAATTGGGCTAATATGGACGCTGTATGATAATCTTTCAGTACTACGTGTCCTATTCCCCCGGCTCCTCTGTTTTTGAGCAATTTTTTAAATGCGCATCTGGCTTTTTTGCCTTTCCATAGATAATTGTTAATCATATTTTGGGCTTTTTTGAAAAAGGAATCCGGGACAGGTATTGGGAGGGCTCTAAATATGTATAGGAATTGGGGGAGTATGAGCATCTTAAAGGCTGCCAAACGGCCCGTCCAGGACAGTTCTGTTCTGGAGAGCTCCGCCAATTTCCTGGGTAGAGTTTGTAGGAAGGAAGAATAGTTGTCTTCTACTAAGGGGCATGTTCTAGCTGTAAGTTCTATTCCTAGATATTTAATCCCCCTCTCCCTCCACACATATGGGAACCTTGTGGTGAGAACTTCCTTTAGTTTGGGTGGAAGTCCCAGTCCTAGAATGTAGGATTTGCTTTCATTGACCTTATAGTATGACATTCTGTTGAATAAGTTTAAAGTGTCATGAACCACCGCCAGGGAGGAGCCAGTCTCTGTTATAGATATAATTATGTCATCTGCGAAGAGGCTAATGGAGTGGGCTGTGGACCCTATGTCAAAACCTTTAATTTGTGGGTTTGTTCTAATAGATATAGCTAGTGGTTCTATGAGTAGGTTGAAGATCAATGGTGACAGGGGGCAGCCCTGTCTGGTACCGTTAGTTATCTGAAAAGGTTGAAACAGGACTCCCCCGGTGAATACTCTGGCTGTGGGTGAAGAATACAAGGCCAACATTGCCTTGAGAATGTAGCCTGAGAAGCCGAAAGACTTCAGGGTGCTGGCGAGGTACAACCAGTTAACTCGATCAAAGGCCTTCTCCGCGTCCAATGCTAGAAGCAGAGAAGGTCTTTTCTGCACCTCAGCAAGGTGTACGATGTTCACTAGCCTGCGGGTTGCATCTGAGGTTTGTCGGTTTTTAATGAACCCCGTTTGGTCTGGGTGGATTAACATAGGCATGATGTTTACTAGCCTTTGTGCGATCATTTTAGCATATAATTTCACATCTATGTTTAATAGTGAAATCGGCCTAAAATTTGCAGGAGAGACTGGCTCCTTCCCCGGCTTTGGCAACGTTATGATAAGAGCTTCAAGCATCTCAGACGGAAAGGAGGATGAGGCAGCAGCAGAGTTGAAAACCTTTTCCATGTATGGGATTAAAGTTTGTTTAAATGCTTTGTAATATTCCCCATTAAAACCGTCTGGCCCAGGGGATTTATTTTGAGGGAGAGATTCTATAGTGTCTTGTATTTCTACTGCCGTGAATGGTTTGTTGAGTGTTGTTAATTGTTCCTCTGTTAATTTGGGAATAGGTAGAGTGGATAAAAATTGTTCTATTTCATTTACTGTAGGTTGGTGTGTATTGGAATCTCCTTTAAGATTATAAAGGGAGCTATAGAAGTGACTAAACGCATCCGCAATTTTTTGGGGGTGATATTCTTTTGATTTGGAGTTGGGGTGAATGATGTATGGTATTTTAGATTTATATCTTATTCCTTTAATTTTTTGTGCTAAGGCTTTGCCTGCTTTGTTGCCAGTGGTGTAATGTGTCATTCTCATTCTCCTAGCTGATTTTTCAAATTCTTCTAGAAGGACAAGTCTAAGGTCATATCTGAGTTGGGTTAATTTGCTCGATAGTTTTAGTGTGGTTTGATGTTTATTTTGGGATTCAATATTAGAGATTTCAGTCGTAAGGTTTCGAATGATGCTCTGCCGCTGCCTCTTAACCCTCGCCCCCAGCTGTATAAACATGCCTCTAATATACGCCTTATGGGCGTTCCAGAGAGTGAAGTGGTTTTGTATTGAGTTTTCATTCTCTGCAAAGTATTGGTTCAAATGATTTTGAATAATGTCTCTATGTTCTGTTCGTTGTAACAAATGAGAATTAACTCTCCAGATGGGATTGGAAGGAGAGGACGCCGAGTCCTCTATGAGGAGGGTGACTGATGCATGGCCAGACCATGTGATGGTGTTGATTGTAGAGGCTCTGGTTTTGCTAAGCGTATGTTGATCTACTATGAAAAGGTCAATTCTCGAATAAGTTCGGTGTGAGCAGGAAAAGAATGTGAAGTCTCTCTCATTAGCGTGGGTGCATCTCCATGCGTCAAATAGATTATGCTTATGCAAGGTTAGTTGGAAGTGGGGATTTCTGTTCTTGGCCAGGGAGGTGGAATCCAGTATTGGGTCTGGAGCAATATTGAAGTCGCCACATATTATGAGTGCACCTTTTTGAACTTTCCGGATTTTTTTCAACAGTTTGTTAAAGAAGTGAGTCTGATGACTATTAGGGGCATAGATATTGACCAATGTGTAGGTCGTGGAATTTATGACACAAATAAGTATCAAAAATCTGCCCTGGGGATCAGAAATTTCTGAGTGTAGCGTAAAGGCTACAGTGTCCCTTATGGCTATCAGCACACCTTTGACCTTAGAATCAGCGTTAGCCATAAATACGTTTGGAAAGTTTTTATGGCTGCATCTAGGAGGAGAGGCAGCAGAAAAATGCGTCTCCTGTGCACAGAGAACATCACAATGGTTTTGCAAGGCTTCGTTCCATAATGATTTCCTTTTTGCTGGATGATTTAAACCCTTGGTATTAATAGACAGGAGCTTAATCCCCATTTTTAAGTTGGGACATAGTGAGGCTGGCCGTGCCCCCTGATGCTGGTGTGATTGGTGATTCCTCCTGCGTACTGGTGACAGCCCGCCGGAGGAATGTTTTCTTCGTGGTGTATTGTGTATGGGAGTACTCACGATTTTCCACACAGTGTATAATAGACTCTTTCTGTAGAACAGACCAGGGTAGAGTTGACCGATGAAGTCCATCTTTGTTAGGAGCCGAGTAGCAAGTCACTCCATCACTGTCTCGTAACCCATCCTCTTTAATAAAGTGAGATAAAAAGGTAACACAAAATAAATGAAGGTAAAAAGAAATGTAAACATGTGAACAACATCCATAACTGTGGTCTACAACCTGTGGAAACCACCGTGGGTATTTTCTACCCAGGGACAGCATTACGCTGCTGAATTGCAGAGGGGGTTAAGTCTATGACCATGGCTAAGGAGCACTCCGGCCAACCGCCGGGATGTGGTTGGAATTGTAACCCATGATTTAGTTGTGTTTTTTAGAGTTTTTAGCAGTGACAGTCTTCCACTCCTGGTCCAAATGGTGTGGAGGTGGGCAAGGAGGGGAGTCAGTAGCATGTTCAGGAAGGATGTTCCATTCCTTTAGTAGGGCTATGCCTTGATCCAGGTTAGTCTTCTTTTTTGGAGGGTGTATTGTGAGAGATCCGCATAGAATTGTAACTTTTGGTACATTGGTGATAGGTCAGGGTTGTTACGCATGGCTACCATAAGGGCCTCTTTAACGTGAAAAAAGTGCATCCGGAGAATGACATCTCTGGGTGTTTGTTCTGGTAGATGTGCCGGTTTCGGTAACCTGTGTATTCTGTCTATTGTGACATCTATATCTGTGAGATCAGGAATGAGGCTTTTGAACAAGTTCATTGCAAAATCACGCAGATCAGATTGCTGGACAGATTCGGGAATACCCCGTATTTTAAAGTTGTTCCTTCTTGTTCTGTCTTCTAAATCTGCTAATTTTGCTCTAATCCATTCTGATTCTTTTTCTTTATCTTCATGTGCGTCTACAAGATCATTAATGGTAGCAGCGTAATCCCCGATTTTTGTTTCAATGTGTGTAACTCTTTCCTCCACTGCCTGGATATCTTCGTGGTATCTGTGCATGTGTGCCGCTAAATCTGATTGTATGGTGCTTCTCAGAGAGAGGAGCATGTCCTTAAGGACCGTGTCCAAGATAGGCTGGTTCTGTGTGGGGAAGGATTCGATTGAATCCGGCATCTCCCTCGTGTCATCCCCAGATTCAGAAGCGGCCTCCACACTGGATCCAGTGGCATCCAGCCTGGGCTTGGCTTTAACAGGGCTTGTGGATGTTGGTGTGGAGGGGGAAGGCGAATTCCCGTTAGGGGAGTCTCTGATTTTGGATTGTGTCCCCTTATTCTGTGAAGGATGGTGCTGCATGGCGGACGGGGGATTGTAGGCCCGACCGCCATCTTGCTTACCTCCGCCCTGGCCGGGAGAGAAAAAGTCCGTTAGACGCTGCGGCTTTTTTTCGTTTTTGCGTTTCCTGGACATCTCTGGGTGTTGGCCCGGTTCTACACACCGTCACCGCTGGTACTGGGTCGCCTTAGAAAGGCTGCTTCGGGTTGCTCTATCCCGCCGTCCGCCGGAGCTCCGAGCCTGCACGTCCGCTCAGCTCTGCATCAGGCCACGCCCCCCGGTATTTTTATTTTTATTAATTTTGTTTATGAGCAATGGCGGTGATCAGTGATTTTTAGCGGGACTGTGACATTGCAGCGGACAAACCTGACACTTTTGGAGACCAGTGACACAATACAGTGATCAGTTTTTAAAAAAGCATTGTCACTCCACTAATGACACTGGCAGGGAAGTGGTTAACATCAGAGGCGATCAAAGGGTTAAATGTGTCCCTAGGGGGTGCTTGCTAACTGTGTGGGGGTGCTTTGACTGGGGGAAGACAAAGGTCCTTGTTCCTGCTTAGCAGAAACACAAAATCTCCAGAACGGTGGTCTGCCTGTGTAAACTATCTGCCTCAGAAATGATCGATGGGTCCCGGCGGACATTGGGTCCACCGATCCCACTGATTGTCTCCTGCTGTGTCCAATCACATTGGAAGCCGGTCTCCGGCGGCTCGCATGCGCGCCACAGATCAGAATAAAAAAGACATATGGGTACGTGATTTTGCACTGAAGGCGCAGTATCTGTGCAGTATATGTGCATGGGGCAGTCTGGAAATGGGTAGAGGGGATTGTGTTTTCCTCAACAAATCTGAAGTTACCCTTTAATTAAAAAAAATAATAACAATTATATATATATATATATATATATATATATATACAGTATCTCACAAAAGTGAGTACACCCTTCACATGTTTGTAAATATTTTATTATATCTTTTCATGTGACAACACTGAAGAAATGGCACTTTGCTACAATGTAAAGTAGTGAGTGTACAGCTTGTATAATCATGTACATTTGCTGTCCCCTCAAAATAACTCGAAACACAGCCATTAATGTCTAAACCGCTGGCAAAAAAAGTGAGCACACTCCTAAGTGAAAATGTCTAAACTGGGCCTAATTAGCCAGGAGGAACATGTATTATTAATTGCTCAACATAGGGGGGGGAGAGCGTTGTAATCCTTTTAAACATATATATATATATATATATATATATATATATATATATACAGTTGTGCTTATAAGTTTACATACCCTGGCAGAATTTATGATTTCTTGGCCATTTTTCAGAGAATACGAATGAGAACACAAAAACATTTCTTTCACTCATGGTTAGTGTTTGGCTGAAGCAATTTATTATCAAGCAATTGTGTTTACTCTTTTTAAATCATTGTTCAAACTCGAATCGAGAAGTGGAAAATGAGTGGTTCTGTTGCGACCAAACCACGGTCAGGTAGACTAACATTTCAGCCCCAACCACCAGGGAAATTGTTCGAGTTGCAAAGAAAAACCCACAAATAACTTCAAGTGTAATACAGGACTGTGAAAACATGTGGTGTGGCTGTTTCAAAATGCACAATAAGGAGGCACTTGAAGAAAGATGGGCTGCATGGTTGAGTCGCCACGAAAGCCATTACTACACAAATGCCACAAAGTATCCCACTTACAATACTCCAAACAGCACAGAGACAAACCTCAAACCTTCTGGCACAAAGTCATTTGGAGTGATGAGACCAAAATTTAACTTAATACCGTGTTAAATACCCTTTAAAGCGGTTGTATACCCTTTAGAGGGATTTTTACCTACAGGTAAGCCTATAATAAGGCTTACCTGTAGGTAAAATGAATATCTCCTAAACCTGTATGGTTTAGGAGATATTCCACCTCCAAGCAGCTGTGACATCATGGCGAATGCACAATGTATGTCCCAGCGCATGCGCCGTGATGTCCCGACGCATGCGCTGTGATGTTCTGGCGAAGGCCCGGCTCATAACGCCAGACCTTGCCGGAAAGACGGGCTCCCGTGCTCATGCACGGGAGTGATGGCTCACGGCTCTGGCCAGTCACAGCGCCGAAGCCCCATACCCAGAAGCAAGATCTGAGGGAAGATGTCCACTCCCTCAGAGGGGACTGAGCAGCCCGGTCAGATCTTCGTTCCAAGGTGAGTATTTCACAATGAGCTATCTGACCGTGGTTTGGTTTCAACAGAACCCCTCATATTCCACTTCTTGACTAGAGTTTGAATACTGCTGATTGGCATTCTCAATTCCTTGGATAACTTTTTATATCCCTTTCCTGTTTTATACAGTTCAACTACCTTTTCCCGCAGATCCTTTGACAATTATTTTGCTTTCCCCATGACTCAGAATCCAGAATTGTCAGTGCAGCACTGGATGAAAGATCCAAGGGTCTGTCAGGAGTCCATAAACTCATTGACCTTTTATACACACACACTAATTACAAGCAAACAGATCACAGGTGAGGATAGTTACCTTTAATAGGCATCCAAACCCCTTTGTGTCAACTTGTGTGCATGTTATCATACCAAAGTCACCAGGGTATGTAAACTTTTGATAAGGGTCATTTGGGTAGTTTCTGTTGTCATTATGATTTAAAAAGAGTAAACACATTTGATTGATAATAAATGGCTTCAGCCAAACACTAACCATGAGTGAAAGACTTGTTTTTGTGTTATCATTCATATTTTCTGAAAAATGGCTAAGAAATCATAAATTCTGCCAGGGTATGTAAACTTATATATATATATATATATATAGTATAAACATCATCTTCATCATCTGACTATTAAGGGGTGGTGATGTTTATTCATAAATATCAAGGATTTGAATTGCCCTGTGCTTTTATTTAAAGTCATGGTTTATTATCCATGTTACACAATCAAATTGTTGAATGTCTAATCCAGGAATTTGTACAGTAAATGATACATCTGAATATATTCAATATATTGAAAACAAAAACAACTCACAAATTTGAGTAAGATGGCTATGTTTCACAAGTATGACTATACAGAAAAATATTGAAAGCTAAGCACTAGTGGAGGAACAATGGTTTGAAATTTTACCTTCTGCATAACAAGACCCACTAACTGCAGCAAACATGAAGAACAAAAAAAAATGTTCTGACAGATTGCTAAAGTGTGAGCAGTTTGTTAATACTGTTAAGATTTAGAAATCTCTTGTTGAATAAGGCCGTTTCTAAATCACTATACCTGCAAAGATTTAACCTGGGTTGGTTTGATGGTCATCATCACTGTTGTTCTATGAATGTGCCACTGTAATCTTTCTATATAAGGTGACGCATCAACATTTATAGTGTGTCAATGCAAAGCATGTAGGTGTATTACGGCCAGCTGAGCACATTAGCCTATTTTAAAAGCATATTTTTCTTTATTTTGAAAGCTAAAAAATGAGAGCTGAAAATACATTTACATTTCTTTTCAATTAGGTACACTGAAATATTACATGCAGCTTTCATTTACTACACATAGCTAGCAGGTGCAGAACTATGCAAGGGTCCCATGCTTTGTGAAGCCTCAGATAGCAGCTGTTGTGTAATGTACTGTAGATATCAGTGCCCTGCACTGCTCAACAGTCAAGGAATATCACAGAAGAGCTGCTGTTTGACAAATATATCATAAGGGATGAGCAGAGTCACAGAAGAAGGAAATCTGACCTTTTCCACTAAGACCTGTTCACGATTACTATTGCACATTGCAGCCAGCGTATAACACTGTATGGCATAAACATTAAAACATTTGTTTCTACCTGATGCCACAAAGGAGTATTACATATATTACATAGAATTGAATTTGGAGAGAGGGCGTAAAACTGCTGCTGGTGAAGAAAAGTGAGGGTAAAAGTTGTATGGCTGTGGAATGATTTAAGCTGAGCTAATGTGGGGTTGAAAGGGGGGTGAATAGAGAACCACAGGCCTGGCACACAGACCTTAGTTTTGTGCTATAAATCAACATTAAGTTATATAAATGACATTATGTCCATCTGTGTTTTTTTATATGGAATAAAACTCCTATAAATTATTTGATTATTTACAGATTGTGCAGTACAACTATTATGAGGCAAAATTTGTTGGATTTGGGTGAACTTTCCCAATGGGTTCAGGAGCTCTTGGCAGGTTGTAAGCCATAACTGACTCTGTGTTAAAGAATTGATGGAAGGAAGTGATTATGTTGCTTGTTCTCGGCACCCCTGGCCATGATTATTTTCTACTGTTTATTCCTTTACTGTAGAAAATACATTTTAAATGCACACTGCTGAGTATACACCTACCTACTAACAGCTACACACACAAAATATAATACCACCATATATGATTATGTTACCAGTAGAGTTGAGTGAACCCGGACTGTAAAGTTTGGGTCCGTACCGAACTTTGGGGTGTCCGGGACCCGGACCCGGACTTTTCAAAAAAAGTCCGGGTTCGGGTCCGGGGAATAAAAAAATTTTTATAAATTTCAATAAAGGGACAGGGGTAAAGAAACATCCCGTGAACAGGGTGGGAATGGGTGTAAAAGGAAGGAAAACGTCTGGAGATCCTGGAAGGACCCGAAAAAATGTCGTAAAAATTCTAAAATGTAATTTTAATGGTCTTGGGGCCTGGGCTTGGGCCTGAAAAAAACTTTTCAGGCCCAGGCCCAGGGCCTGTGGGGTTTCAAGCCATGCCTGGGTTTGAAATGTCAGGCCCAAGTGAGTTGAGATGACCATTGTATTAGTATATACCACCATAATATAAAACACACACATCGACAATCATCCATCCACATATGAGTCGTCACACG
>BLSH010033900.1:825072-838060 GCA_018402905.1 Glandirana rugosa | reverse complement strand
GTAAAGTGTTCTATTCTATTTCCAGATGTATGAAGAAAAGATTTAATGTGTGAAGAACATCTTTTCTTTGCCTAGAAAAGATGTTCTTCACACATTACATCTTTTCTTCATACATCTGGAAATAGAATAGAACTTCTATTCTATTTCCAGATGTATGAAGTACAGATGTAATGTGTGAAGAACATCTTTTCACTGATATGATATCACTGTTATGAAAACATCTGCAAACTGTGTGTGAAGAGCGCAACCATATGCATGCTCTTCTCTATGCTGTATTTTCACACACAGATTCCAGATGTTTGAAGAGCATGTGTATGGTTTCTCCCCGGTTTTAGGTAAAGTGTTCTAAACTATTTTCAGATGTGTGCAGAACAGATCTAATCTGTGAATAACATCTGTTCTGGTGCAGAACACATGTGTGTGAATAGCAGATGTGCAATGATTGACGGTTTCATTTAAAGTGACACAGGCTTTAAAAAGACGTGTGAATAACAGATGTGCAATGATTGAAGGTTTGACTTAAAGTGACACACAGACTTGAAATAATTGTGCAGAAGAGATGTGCACTGATTCCCGGTTTCATTTAAAGTGATACACACATTTTGCAGAACAGTGATATGGGTACTCCCGGCTTATTTATACTTTTTTGACACAGTTTGAAGATGATTTTAGAACAGTTCTATGGCCTCTAATGTTAATTAATACTTTTCAGACCCATTTTGAAGATGATCTCCATTTTTGCATTTTTTATGTTTTTATTTATTTTTTAATATTTAAAGTTATTTCCCTGTCCCCATTTCTTTGTAGGTCACTTGTCCCACCCTTACCCACATTTCCTTCCTTTTGCAGACCTCTAGGACCTTCCAGGACTATTTTACAACATTTTTTGTACCTAAAAGTCCGGGTCTCTATTGATTTCAATGGGGTCCGGGGTCCGGGACAAAGTTCGGGTTCTGTAAGGACCCGAACACGGACTTTGTCCCGAAGTTCGGCCGAACCAGCAGAACCCGGACTTCTAGAAGTTCGCTCAACTCTAGTTACCAGCAATCAAAGGGGAATATGGGGTACAATTGAAAACACTGATACATTTTACAGTGCTGTTGTGCAACCTGTGTCATAGAAGAGAGTACATGGCATGCATATTTAATTTTCCTGAATAGGGTGTATAGAGAAAATTTGTAAAAAGTGCACTCTCGGCATCTTAGGAATGCTAAGAGTCTACTCTGCAAATGTACTCTGTCTACCTGTAGGCGATTCTTGAAATACATAGTCTTCTCTCTTTTTTGACCCCTTTTAACCCCTTGGCCCTTTAGGGGGTTTGCTATGCTGGGAGGTGGGGCTTATGGCCACGTGGCTGCAATGATTGGCAGTCACAGCTGTCACATGACTAGAGAAGTCCTGATCACAAAAGGTGATCAGGAACTTTCCGTGAGCTGCCAGTCACTGTCCTGGGAGAGCACATGGTACGCTATCTATTGCACTATTGCATGCCGGCACCAAGGCCCGGCATCCGAGAGGCCACATATTTGCGTGTGCTCGGCACAAAGAGGTTAAGGATGTCTTTGGTATTTTTTAAGGATGCAATGAGTTTTAAATGTCTCCTAAGGGATAGGGAGACTCTTTTCAAATGTGTTCCAACAAACAGCCTCCTCACATTTTTTTTGGCACTCAGCTCATACACTTGTCAATCTTCCACTTGAATCCTGGTAAAATAATATTGTGTTAAGCATATGGGTCTTAACATAAGTTATTATCACCATATCTTGCAGCCTTAATATCAGTTTAGAACTCATACAAGTAACATGCATGCTACATACTGTTTTTAGAAAATGATATCTTGACATGATGTAAATGTTGTAAATAAAGCATATGTACTTTTGTTGATGCTTTGAAGAGCTCTTTCTAAAGAAAGGTAACGTTGAATAATGTGAAAGGATGATTGTCTTCTGACTTAAAATGCATTCATTTTTTGTAAATAGGCTCATTAAGAAACATATCATGCCATAAATGTGCATTAAAAATAGCATTAACAGCTTCAGTGTTTTATGCTCATACAAATTCTACTAATAAATAATGCAAGAGTTACTGACGAAATAACAAATGCTATCAATTAAAGATAATGTATTTGCATATATTACTAAAGCAAGTATTTTATAAAAAAAAAAAAAACAAAAACAAAAAAAAAATAGCCTCCTCTCCCGAGCACCACTCGAAAACTGAGCTAAAGGTCTAATGTCAATGTATCAGGAACATTCCCTGGAATTCTGGCACAGCCGGATTTTGTTAAAGTGTCTTGTGTGCATTTCAAAAATGTCCCAATGTATGCCAAATTCATGTACCTGTCTAAAAATTGCACTTTAACTTGGCACATGTTTCTCTACACATGCAGAACACTGTTGTAAAATATGTCTGCTCCAGGGTCTCTCTCCGTACCTCAAAAGGTCTTAATAAGCTCCACTTTCATACAATACGAGCTGTCATATAAATTTGGAGCAATCATAGCACATTTTACAATCCATAAGTGACCCATTTCAGAACTACTTGAATTTGGTGCACAAGTCGATGCCAGAATCAAAAGTGTCACAGCTGCTTCATGAATTTGGCACAACACAATAACAAAAGGGATTAAGCCCGAAAAAATAGTACACTCTACTATAGTAGTACCATAGCTTTGCTGAATTTCTCCCATTGTGCTAGTATAACTTTATGCAGGTTGCATTGCCCAGCTCACATGTATAGAGAGATGCAAAACTATAGGAAGCAGGCATATGCAAGTATAACAATTTGTGATCCTTCTGCAAACCAGAGAGTATTACTATTGATATATGAATCAGAAGTAAATAGCCTGAAGTAGATAATGGGTTCATATGTCATGGATTATGGTACAAATGGGGTTTTAAGGGGAATATTTAAATAAATAAATCAGCACTTTAAATAAATCAACACTTGCACATGAGGGCTCATTTAAGAGGCAATGTAACTTTCTATTCTGTTTTACTGCTTCTTCTTCCAGTCTCTGGGTCTTCTGACCCACTGAAAACAATGTACTTTCTTAGGCAGGCCATACACAATTAGATTGTCAGCTGGTTCACCAGGAACCGGCTGAGATTCGAACCATGTATGGGAAGGCTAAATGTACAGAGTTAATAAATCAATCAACTTGGGTACAATCAGCATGCCAGGTTTTACCTGTGATTATCGTTAGCGGCTGTTATAGCCGCTAGAAACAATCACTGTTTTCTCCCAGTGGGGACAGTTCCCCCCCACTGGGAGAAGGCAATGGCTCAGCAGGAGGGATTCCAGCATCAACACTCTCTATGTTAATGGGGAAACTGAGCAATTTTCTTTCCTGCAACCCGTGGTTGCAGGAAAGAAATGTGCTCCTTGTATGGCCAGCCTTAAGGCCATTATGTTATCACAACAGTTGTCAGAAAAGTGTTGTGTCTGCAGTGAAATCCCTGGTTTTATGGCTGTTCTATGAACCTCTGTATTTAAAGTGGAATTTAAAAAAACACTTACAGTTAGGATTTTTATTGCTTATTGATCTCTTCTGTCATAAACTCTTTCTCTTGTCTGTCATTATTTATGACCCACACATGCACAGCTTTAGTGGACATTTACAACACTGTGTGATTGACATCATCCTGGTCTGGCCAAATTAAGTGGCTAAAGAGTCGAAAGGCCAGAATGAAAACAGAGAAGATGGCAGAGTATGTGACTAACAGGAGCACAGACACCACAGCATTGGAGGGGATTACTTGACATACTGGCCCACTATGGCTTATAGCTCCTGGCACCCAATTATGAAAAAAAGGAAGAAGTTTAAATCCACTTTAATATAATACAAAATATGAAAGACAAGCATGTAAAAGTATAATTGTAAACTAAAAATGACTTATGTAAATACTGCAGTAAGAATTCAAAATATATTACTGACACTTACTTTCCTTTTAAAATTTGAATTTTCCTAATTGGATTATTTCTGTTGCTTTGAATTTGCAGAATATGTGCATATATAATATTTCTGATGCTTTCCAGATATTATAAACATTTAGAATACCCATCATAGATTGGTAAAAATGCTTAAAGAAGAACTAAATTATCTTTTTTAATTCAAACACTCTGAAACTGCAAGTTCAAATAGTGTATGCATGCATAATTGCACATCCGTGTTACTCTTTGCATTATCTGTATTTCATATTCTCTTTAGCTTTCTATTGGTACTGTTTTCATTCTGTACTAGTAATGGAACATAATAGAGTAATAAATTGTCTCTCTTCTCACTCTAATCCTTCATTTCTCCTATTATTTTATTAGATACTTGTTACCCATGTTACTAAATGCTTCTATCAAAAAATAAAAAAGCAGAGCACAGGGTGGGACTGGGAGAGGTCCCATTTTCATTTTTTAGTGATGTGTTTGGCTCCTAATGCAAAAATTGCACCTACTGACATATTAAGAGGAAGGTGTGGAAGGTGTGTGACCTCTGGGATGTGCAGCTTGCAGAGCTCAAAACAAAAGTTTATGGAAAACCTCAAGTCCCACACTGGAAAAGAGGAAAAAAAACAGGTTTTGCAAGTGAAGATATTTTTTTCATTTACAATTTCAGAGTATTTGCATTAAAATAAACTTTAGTTTTACTTTAAATATGTATATTATTTTAAAATAAAAACATGTTATGTTTCAATGGAAATCTGTATTTAAGAATGGTAGTATGTTGCAAAAAAGCTAACTTGCATTTCAGGTCTACTGGACCTTTAGGGAATTATTCATGTTTGTGTTTTTTTTTTTGTTTTTTTTCTAGTGGTGCTTTTCCTCTGCTTTTTGACAGAGTGTGTAAATTTACACTGCTGTTGTGCAATAACAGACACATCAAGAGAGTGCTAATGCTGCTTATGTCCTTGTATAACTCAGGCTATGATAATAGATTTTCTGCTTTTCCCAAAAGTCCATTTCTAGCAGACTGCTAAACTGCAAGTGAACTAAAGAGATACCAGTTAGTCTGCCAATGCATTATGATTTTAATTTGATTTTGGCAGCTTGTTTAAAAAACATGGGGAAATATTTCCCAAAATTGTTAGCATTGTAGGCTGTATTGTATAAGCAATAAATTACGTTGAATGATCCTGATTTAATATTGGGCATAGTCTTGGACTGCTTATTTAGTATTTGTTGTTTTGTTGGCCAGAATTCTTTTTTTTTTATCAACACAAAAACGAAGGTGCCGATACCTTCTTCCTCTGCCTTTCTCAATATTTGTAGATAAATACAGTAAACATATACAAATATAAATGCAGTCACACATCAATATCAGTTAATAGGCTATGGGGTTGGAAATGTAAAGTGATTTTAAAGCCCAATTTTTTTTTATTTACCTTAATGCATTCTCTGCAGTATGATAAAAGAACCTTCTGTGATCAACTCCCACCTAGCCCATCCTAAATACTTACCTGAGCCAGATCTTGATACAACACTATGCCCGAAAGCAGCAGCCCTATCTCTCTCTCCTCACTGGGCATGGAGGCAGAAGTGGGAACCAATGGCTACAGATTCTGTCGATTCTGTCAATTAAATCTTATGAAGATGGAGTGGAGGCGGGGCCAAGCCACACTGTATGTGTCAATAGACACACACATCCTGGTTTGGGATCAAGCCCACATGAGTGCCCCCACAGCAAGTGGCTTGCTATGGGGGCACTCGCACAGGAGGAGGAGCCAGGAGTGCTGACAGGGGACCCCAAAAGAAGAGGTTCAGAACTGATCTGTGCAAAACCATTTACATTTTTTATTATTTAAATAAAACAGAACGTTTAGAAGCAATTTAAAAGACAAATGGCGCAGTTCGTTTTCATAAAGGCCACCTGCTAGATTGGCCTGGTGGTGGTAATAAAGAACCCTGTGCATCTCAACAATGGACTGTGATCTTTTTAGAAAATACATATTTTATCATACTTTTAACCATTCTCTAGAAAAGCTCACCATCCCAGTGCTGATTGGCATACAGATTATAATAAATATAGCAGAAGTCTTGTACACGTATGGCAGAACAGTAGCCCTGTACATTTGTGAGCCACTTTATCAATAATCAGCTTTCTTCAAAAGCCCAATATGATGCTCGAGCTATGCAGAGGTACCCTAGGGGGCAAATATCAGCATTTCACACCATATCTGGTGCTTTTTGTCACACACTTGAGGAATAAATCTGTCCCTCTACTTAAAATGAAAATAACTGATTTACCATTTTAGTTTAATATTCAAGTTGCATATTACAGTGATCCTGATTCACTAAATACATTTAGCATGTTGAGCAAATATCACATTGCAAAGAATACCCAATAATATGTACAAATAAAAAACAGGGCTTTTGGTTGCACATAGTTGGATTATTGAAATTAGCTCATCATCCCCACATTCATTAAGCTAAGTGAAAATTCAACTTTGCAAAGTGAGCACGTTCAATTTCTTTTGTAAATCAGGGTCAGTAAGCCTGATATGCTAAAAGATTTGAGAATATTTAAGAAGCTGTGTAGACATTATCTAATCATGTGAAAAGCAAATTCATGTTTACTTATTTAATCTGCACATGACAGGATAATCAAAGTGAGTATGGAGACAATGTATACTCCTTCAGTAAATTAACCCAAGTGTGTTGTGTTCCAGCACACTCAGACCTGGGCAGCTGCCTAACAGCTATCATTTTCATGGGACATCTACTCATGTATGCCCAGTCTAAGGTAGCATTAGACTGGTTGTAAGTGTTTTGTGCAATAAACTATTATAAGGGCTGACTGCTTTGCTATTTTTGTAAATAGGATTTTGTGACTATACACTTTTTAGAATGTGTACAAAGACAGCCCATATAAAATTAACTGAACACATTTTCACATACAGTAATTTAATATAAAGGTATTAGCAAACGCAATACAATTGTACTTGATGCTGATTGCAGTAACCTGCAATACAGGGCCATCCAAAGATAAGATGAAACCTGTACTGCAGAAACTGTGCTCAAAATGGGCAAGTGAAGGGCAAAGGAAAAACACAACTATTTCCTAGGCTTAGCTTTTTCCTATTACTGCCTTATAATGCCTTGTTCTGCACTGTTTCTGTGTGAAGGTGGCCATCTTGGCAGAAGAGTAGGGATTTTGCTTCCTCATGAGTGTTTCCTGATGATTGGAAATATGAAGACTTACAGGGTCAAACAGCAGCCAAACAGATAGACAAGGAGCAGCAGTGCCTTTGCTTATTTCCCAATGTAGATCTGTAGCAGGCAGCAGAATAGCAATGTTTAGGTACAGTATTAGAATCTTAGAAAGCATACTGATTTTTTTAAGAGGAATCTAAGGCAAAGGTAAATTAACCACTTATGTTTGGCTGGACGTCTTATGACGTCGCTGACTTTGAGCAGGAATATCTGAATGGTGCCTGCAGCTACAGGCACCATTCAGATATAATTTTTTAGAGCCAGCGATCCTGTGTTTGATAAAAGTGGTCTCCGCAGCGGATTCCCCCCTCCCGCCACTTTCCGGTCATCTCCACCACTTACTGGACCTGCTGGCAGCAGCGCAGAGGATCAGGTCGTCCCCCCCCCCCCCAGTGTTCATGAGCCGAGTGAGCAGCTGAAGCCTCTCACTTGGCTCCATAACATGGTAGGGCGGAAGCGACATCACAAGTCGCTTCCGCCCAATGCTCTTAAAGGGCCCATTTTTTTTTAAAGCTGTCATTTTTTTTCAAATATTTTTTTTTTGCATTTTACTGCAAATATGAGGTCTGAGGTCTTTTTGACCCCAGATCTCATATTTAAGAGGTCCTGTCATTCTTTTTTCTATTACAAGGAATGCTTACATTTCTTGTAATAGGAATAAAAGTGATCAAAATGTTTTTTGTTTTTTTTTAAAGAACAGTGTAAAAATAAAAAGTTAAAAGTAAAATAAAAATAAAATTTAAAGCGCCCTGTCCCCGTGAGCTCGCACGCAGAAGCGAACGCATACATAAGTCCCGCCCACATATGAAAACAGTGTTCAAACCACACATGTGAGGTATCATTAGATCGTGATCGTTAGAGCGAGAGCAATAATTCTTGCACTAGACCTCCTAGGTAACTCAAAACTGCTGACCTGTAGAATTTTTTAAACGTCGCCAATGGAGATTTTTAAGTTGCAAAGTTTGTCGCCATTCCACGAGCAGACGCAATTTTGAAGCATGACATGTTGGGTATCATTTTACTCGGCGTAACATTATCTTTCACAATATGGAAAGAAATGGGCCTAACTTTACTGTTGTCTTATTTTTTATTTCAAAAATCTGAATTTCTTAAAATTAAATCACGCTTGTAAGATCGCTGAGCAAATATGGTGTGACATAAAGTTTTGCAACAACAGCCATTTTATTCTCTAGGGTGTTAGAAAAAAAATATATAAAATGTTTGGGGGTTCTAAGTAATTTTATGGCAAAAAAATGGTTTTAACTCATAAGCACCGAACCCAAAAAACAGACTCGGTCTTGAAGTGGTTAAGAGGAATACTGTTTAGACAAAATTAGCTGTTTTATAAATCCTATAGATCAGCAAGTATTTGCTGCTTGAGTACAAGTCCATTTATATATATATATATTCCAGGAAAATTAAAGATGTAATGTAAAGTAATCATAAATACATGTCATTTATTTACAGCATTGTTAAACATACATCAGGGATCTCAAAGAATCCAAAACATACAAAATCTGTTTAAGAACATGTAAATTGTCAGTACATAACACCATTCCTGAATAGGGACAGGATGCCTGCAGAGTTCAATAGTCAAATGTTTTCACAAATGCATATTGCAATATGTAGTGGGGTACCTGTCCCATATTTACTATATTTATGGTTAATGTGTTTTGTGGCCAGCCCCGCTTCCTCAAGATGAAATGGTTGTTTAACAGTACAATGACCAGGTGATTGAGTTACTGCTCAATAGTCTCCCAGGTGGACGCCGAGGCATACAGGTGCCACAGTGCTTGAAAATCAGGGGGAGGCAGATCTCATAGGTGAGGAGAGAAAACAAGAGGAGTGTGAAGCATGTGAGATGCCACCCATCCAAGGGAGTTCAGGTAATTTCCCTTCCAGATCCAACTTTCAAACACCCCAAGATCAACCCCATATTTAGAGTCCAATTCATTCTACATCCTACGTAGAGTGTAGGGGGGAACTGCATAAGCAGCCCGCCTGCTGAGTCTCCTCCCTCATATATGCAAGTCTGCCTACACACTGCAAAGTATGTATATATTCTGTAGGAATTAATCATCAACACTATCATGGTTTTATGCAAGCTTTTTTTTGAAACTAGCATCTCCAAAGGTATCAAATACAGTAAGGTGAATAAGATGACAAGGTCCATCATAGAATGCAATACATAATTTCACTAATTATAAACAGTGAAAGAGGCAGAATGAACTTCTTGTTTTCTACATAATTAACTGAAACTGCCTTAGTAAGTGAAGGATTCATGAAAAAGCCTTTTTAATGTTGAACAGAATTACATGACCAATTGAAAGGTTTATAGACAGCAAGTCAAACACCAGCACTTATTTAAGAGAGAATTACCCCATTGGTTCATAGAGCAACCTTGATTAAATGGGACATGGACTCAGCAATGCATTAAAAGGATTTCACAGTTGTGCAAGCCCATTTTCTCTCCAATGTTTCTACCACTGCGCATGCACAAATATACTGAGCTTGCTAACAGTGTACCTTTATTGAGAATACTAGATTCTAAGGATATAAATGGCAGTTCTCTTACTGTGGGCGACAGCTGTTGAGACCTTTACAAGTCCTCTAATGCCAATACTGTTCACATTATTTCTCTTTTTTTATAGTTTTTAGCAGCACACATGTGGTGAACATTTCATCACATTTTCTCAGTAGAAAATGGAACCATAAGAGCCATCACAGATATTTCCCATCAAGCTGAAAAGCCCACACCCATATTTTTTCATTCAACACAATACAGTCTATATTAATAAATACAATACAAATAAATAAAACCCTATAGACAATGTATGCAGCTAAAAAAAAAGTGATTTAAAGACTGTGTTCAGAGAATGTGAGAACTATAAAAAAAAGTACCCAGACACTAATGCCCGGTACACACGATGATATTATTGGGCGAATGATCGGCCATCTTTTTTTGCATTCTTAGATTGAATCGGCAGTCACAAAATTAGTCACAAAAATTTTCGTACGACAGAACAGTTAGCTATTTTTATGGCTAGTTCAGTTGATGGGATGATTGAAAAAACAAAAAGAATGGATTCCCCACCCACAGAAATGAGATGAATGAAGGAACCTTTCCCCTCTGAAACATTGTATATGCTGGCAGCGGGGACTGTCTGCCAATTGACTGCAGGCTCTAATCAATTATAGTTTTCCATCATGACCAAGGGCCACACCAGATCAAAATTAAACTGGTACCTTTTAAACCAGATAATTTTTGATTCATCTCTACCCACCCTAAGGATCTTCTAAGAATAAATAATTCTTGATACTGTTTATTAATAAATTCCCTAGGCATAGCTGTAAGATAAATAGCAATGCTCAGATTGCAAGATAAAATGTACATGAACCAACATGAACCAAATGAAGGGAAAACAGTGTATACGAAAAGATAAATTATAATGGCTCTTGCCTAGTGGTGTTTCCTCTTGCTAAAGGTATGTTTAGGAGAATGAAGTTAATTTGTAAGGCTATAAAGTAAGGACACTTGAAAAGCACCAGATAAAATAAGCAGATTAATCAGATTAACTAAGTCATTAAGTCATGATATTGTAGATGCAATGCTTAGACTCTTGAATCTTGAAAGTTATAAAGGGGTAAAAATATAGACACATATATTTATTTACTAATTTCCAAAATACATACATGGATCTACAGAGTTAGAGAATTCAGAGAAGAGGATGTACAGTAAATATGTACAATAAAGAAACATACTAAAGATGACTCCAAAACAGCTAGCAGAGAAGATGAAAGAAAAAGGTAAAAAAATAGGTATGTGCAAAGAAGCTTATAAACTGTTTGGAACAGATAACAGATAAGGCATTGGAGGATGATAAGCAAGATAAAAGAATTTGATAGAAAAAAGAACTGTAAATAGGCTGATACATCTAAAGAAGTCAAGGGCATCTAAAAAACACAACAGAAGGTTAAGACACGAGGACAATAAGCTACACTGAAGAAGAAAAAGTACCAAAGAGCAAATTTAAGGGATATAGAAAAGCTGAAAAGAAACATGCATTGCATGAAAGCTGAATTCAAACCTGGACTCTCAACGTTTAAAAGTAGAGAGGCAAATGTTTCTACAGATTGATGGGGAAAGTTAAAGCCCCACTCCAAGCAAAAACACTTTTTTTACTAGCCCCCCCTTCCACCCCAACTATAAAAAGCCAAAATTCAACCTGGATCAACCTGAATTCAGCAATAGACTGCCTTACATTTTTTAGCCTTCTTCATTCACAGTGTATATTTTATTGTATTGTTGTACCCTTATCACTATGAGCTGATTCGCTACAGGCGCTGTCCTGTGACCAGAAAACATATGTCAAAAATGAACTAGGGAGTGAATATCTACTTCCATACAGCGGTCACAAAAGGACACTGGGGTACTACAAAAGTTAAAACTTTATTGAAGCACAATGTACAAAACAAAACAAAACTGGATTAGATGGTAGGCCTTCACCAATTAAAAAGACAACATTGTCTATTTCTGGGGGAGAACGCAGCTGCTCACACACCTGTCTCATTCATCCAGTCACTCATATCTGCAGTTCATTAACATATAGTCCTAAATTAACAAGTGAGTATTCTGGATGGTTCAGTGCTGACGGGTTTTTGAAGTCATATAGTCCATTATCTTACCACAAGTCTTTGACTGTTGGAACCGGGGGGAGGGGTGCAATCCTGCAAAGTGAAATTGAAAGTGCATGTGTGCTGGGAGTTATATGAGTTAAATAGCGCTGATGTTAGTAAGGGAACCAGATAGCTCTGTTATAATTCCTTATATAACAGCATGATATAAGAATGTGGAACGGTGTCTCTAAAGCAGCCAGTTGTACAAGGAAGTCTCTCACCCTTCCTGCTAATCATCCTCTCACCAGTTACCTAATGTTACTCACTGTGTCACCAAATTCTCCAAAGTCTGTGCTGTTTCCTGCTCCAATCCTCCGCTCCACTCCATGTTCGTTCGTTCAGTGTTTGTTTATTCATTCCAGCGATTTTTACAAATGATCGCATGGTACCGCACTGCCCCCTGGGATTACTTCCATGTAACACTTCCGCCCGTTTGGGTGCGTCTCCTCCCACATCACGTGCGTGATGACGCACCGCTGATGCGTTTCATTGACCTATTGTCAATTTCCTCAGAGCAAGGTGGAGTTGTAGATCTGGGCTTTTACATGCCCACACTTTCCATTATTCTCAATTTCCATTTTTAACACTAGATGTCACTCTTCCACTACTCGCTCCTTATTCATGGCATTCATCACACTAAAGGTTCAGTTAAAAATGTACATCACCAGATAGCTTCAGCACCAGTATTCCCAGTTTCCTCCCTTTTAAATAACCAGATTGCCACATATTTACTAAATTAAAGGGGAATTGAAGTTTCCTACAGATCGGGCCATACATGACCTTATTATTCGGGCATCACATATACCAAAAAACAAAAGATGAAAAATACCTCATTACATCACAACCACTACATTACTATTCCTCAAGGAATGACTGTAGTCTGCAATCCATGTTCAGAACCTGGGGAGTTAGGGTACCTAAGTTATACACCCACATCTTTTGCTTTTGCAGGAGAACTAACCACGACTTCGATAGACCACTACATGTAAAAATTGACTTGGAAATCACACTACTTACGGTACTTATTCCTCGCTCATCACCTTCTCACTGTAGATCACAATTTTTACCTTTAACTCTTATTACCTTTCACACCCGTACATTTTCGGGT
>BLSH010033900.1:814551-825062 GCA_018402905.1 Glandirana rugosa | reverse complement strand
CTGTTTTCTAGCTGATCAAAAACCACTTTTGACGCAAAGGGACACTTTTTGGTTGCTATGGACATTCTCATGTTTCCAGGCAGAAAGAATGACATTTATTATATAAAAGTGCGTGCAGGGCTCTGGGCAAACCACTAGGGACAAAGGGGATGTGAAATGTTTTCATACAGTAATGTAATCTATAAGATTACAGTGTACTGTATGTACTGTGTGTGTTTAACTTTTTGAAATTCCCGCCCAGTTCCGCACCCGTGCGTCGCTGCGTCGCAGAGAGCGGAACTAGGAACTAGGAAGTGACAGATCCAGCGAGTACAGCGAACATCGCTGCATCGCTGGATCGTGGGAGCAGGTAAGGCACTCGCTGTGCGCTCTGCAGCTCACCCCGTGTCTGACACGGGATCAACGATAGTAGCAGGGAATTTTTACCCCGTGTCAGACACGGGAAAACCGCTAGGGAGGTTAAATAACCAGATTGCCACATATTTACTAAATTAAAGGGGAATTGAAGTTTCCTACAGATCGGGCCATACATGACCTTATTATTCGGGCATCACATATACCAAAAAACAAAAGATGAAAAATACCTCATTACATCACAACCACTACATTACTATTCCTCAAGGAATGACTGTAGTCTGCAATCCATGTTCAGAACCTGGGGAGTTAGGGTACCTAAGTTATACACCCACATCTTTTGCTTTTGCAGGAGAACTATATCAAAATCTCCTCTTCTTAGTGGGAGATTGAGAGCATAAATTGCTTTACCCGTCAGTCCCTTGGGATCACGATCATGAAATTTAGCAAAATGTACCGCAATCGGGCGATCATCATCCTTCTTCTTAATACTGGATATGTGTTCACCTATCCTTGTACGCAGGGACCTTTTGGTTTTACCTACGTAATGTTTATTACAAGGACAGGTCGACACATATATAACCCTGGTCGTGGAAAAATTTATGAACTGTCGTATTTGAAATTTTTTGGATCCATCAAAGTTGAAAAATTCATTTTTTTATGTACATATTTGCATATATGGCAGTGGCCACATGGGTACATACCTTTAACTGGTTTTAGATTACTCAACCAATTGCACCCTTTAGATGCTTTTTTATACTCCGAATGGACCAAAATGTCATTGAGGTTTTTTGCCCTTTTGGCAGTTAGTAAGGGTCTGGTTCCAACAATCTCCCGAATAGAGGGTGATAATGTTAGCACCGACCAATGTCTCTCCAGAACGGATCTCACTTGGTTCCACTGAGACCCAAATCTGGTTATGATACGTGGATGTTGATCCGTCCTCTGCTCTTTTTTATTTGTATTGGGCTTCCTGAGTAAGTCCATTCTTATCCCTCTGGGCTTCTTTTCTTCTAGCTTTTTTAATGGGTTTGTGGAGATATCCCCTCTCTCTGAATCTTTCATACATTTCCCTCACCTCTGTATGGAAGTCACAGTCTTTAGAGCAGTTCCTTTTGATTCTCAGGAATTGCCCAGTAGGAATTCCATGGATCAGGGATTTTGGGTGATTACTTTGGGCCTGTAGGAGCGCGTTTGCAGCAGGTTCCTTTCTGAATGTTTTGGTAATGATCTGGTTATTTTCAATTACTAGCTGCAAGTCCAGGAAGGGTAGTGTGTTCTCATGGCGTGCGTAGGTCAGCTTAATATTCCTATTGTTTTGGTTTAATGTCTCTATAAAATCCATCAATTCTACATCTGACCCCGCCCACACCATGAGAATGCCATCGATGTAGCTCAGCCAAGGTAGACAGTGACCGAGGTACATCGAGGACTCATAGATCACCTCCTCCTCCCAAAGCCCCAGATGTAAACACGCATAAGCTGGGGCCCAGGGTGCTCCCATGCACCTACCCCTGATCTGTTCATAGTTGATACCCAAGAATTGGAAACAATTATTTTCCAACATGAAGTTCAATAGCTCACAAATTAATTTGTTATGGGCTGCCAGGTTAGGGTATGTTCTTTCCAAGAAATGGGATAGATGTATATAGGCTCTCTACATCTATACCCACAAGTCTCACTCCTTTGGGTACATTAACTGAAAGCAGTTTCAATAGGACCTCACGTGTATCTTTTACATAGGAGGGGAGTTTCCCCACCAGGTTTTTAATGAGGGAATCTACATATTTCCCCACTTATTCTAGGAGAACTTTTACCGCCAAAACGATAGGTCTACCGGGTGGTTGGGTTAGCGACTTATGTAGTTTAGGAAGTATATAAATAACCTGATTCTTTTTTAGAGATAAGACCTGCTTCTTTTCATAACATGATCTTATGATTAAGAGTGTTGACAAGCTCCCTTCCACCTCTCCTTTAACCCATACTGTAAGTCTTCCTCCCACCCTTACCTTTTAAAAGGAGATATACTCACTTATGCCCCTCATCCAAGTCCCATACTACTGCTATTTCTGCATGGGGGCCAGTGATCCAGTTCTGCAATGCCCCCTTGAGATTGCCAGTCCCTTGCTGTCCCACTCAGATGATGTCCTCCTATTATGGATTTGAGGGTACCCTGCTGCAGCTCATCTAAGATGACACATCCAAGAGGACCCAAAACAGGAAGTAAACAGAATGGGAGAAAACTTAGGGCCAGATCATCCTTTGACTGTGGCTACAGGTAAGGTATAAGTGCATTTAGATAGGGTAATTATATATTTTTTTAATTTGGTGATCATTTAGAGGGGGATAGGTTGGAGAGGTGGAAAGGAGCAGGGTTTTATCCTGAAGTGATGCTTTCAACAAGCGGACAGGCATGAATAATGAACTCTTGAATGAAAATGCAAATAATACAGTTGATTAAACTAGTAAATCTGAGCATCCAGCACAACTATGGTTAAGAGAATGCACCACCGCTCAATTAGCTATAAATTAACAATACTGTCTCTAGGTCCATTTTGCCCTGCTTTCAGTTCAGGTGCTGCATGTGGCTCTTTGGAACTTATTTTGTGGCCTTCAGAGCAGACTGTAGTCTGTGTTTTTCTTCCCCAGGTACTTACTCAGACCAGTTAGGGAAAATATTCTTTAGATTGGATTCTAGTAATTAAAAAAAAATGTGGCTTCTTTTTTTATACTGTCTTACTATTTTCTGTGCTGTGTATCATTTTTTTTACACTTTTTTACCTCTGATCTTTTAGAAGAGCCCCTGCAGTAGCAATAGTAATTTTTAAGTGGGCTGTAGGGACACAAATGTGGAAGCATGTATTTTTCAAGAAACTTTAATGGTAGTGAACTAGGAATCTAATATAATGTGTTTCCAGTCTATGATTGTCTCCTAAGGTGTGTACTCAGTCTCTCAGTTATTAATAAATTCCCTAGACATAGTTGTAAGATAAATCACAATACTCAGATTGGAAGATAAAGTGTATATGAGCCAAATGCTGGGGAAAAAAGTGTATATGAAGAGATAAATTATAATGGCTCTTGCCTAGCGGTGTTTCCTCTTGCTGAAGTTATGTTTAGGAGAATGCCGTTCATTCGTAAGGCTATCAAGTAAAAGCGCTTAAAAAGCACAAAAAACAAAAACAGATTAATTTAATTAACCAAATTATGATAGATGCAATGCTTAGACTCAACCTTGAATATTCTACTTTATATAGGGTACAAATATAGACCCATATATTTATTTACTAATTTTCAAAATACACACATTCATCTACAGAGTTAGTAAATTCAGAGTAAGGGATGTACATAGAAACAATAAAGAGAGTGTGAAGATTTGAGGCATACTAAAGATGTGTCCAAAATAGCTATCAAAGAAGGTGAAAGAAAAAAGATACAAAATAGGTATGTGTAAAGAAGCTTACAAATAGTTTGGGACAGATATCAGATAAGGCATTGGAGAATGAGAAGCAAGAGAAAAGAATGTGATAGAAAAAAAATGTAAATAGGCTGATAAATCTATAGGAGCTAAGGACATCTAAAAACACTACAGAAGGTTAAGACATGAGGACAAGAAGCTGCACTGAAGAACAAAGAGCATCAAAGAGCAAATGTAAGGGACATCTTTCTACAGATTAATGGGGAAAGTTAAAGTCCCACTCCAAGCAAAAACTATTTTTTAACTAGAGCTCTAATTTTTCCACACCTGTTACTTTTATCCAAAGTCAGCAACAGAGACATCAGACTTTATCTAAAAAAATTGTTAATCTTGGCCTGAGTGTACTATAATTTGGCTTCTTCACATAAGGCTTACTCACTGTGGTGCAAATATTTGTTATTTCCATTCAATGTCTGCCACAGAGACACCAGAATTTACCCAAAAAATCTATAATCTTGTTCCGAGTGCACTAAATTGTGGCCTCATCATACAGACTGGCTCCCCAAACCATTGTTTACAAAATAAAGAAAGCTTGCAGGAAAAATATATTGAAAGGTAATTTTTTTCTTTATACAGTTGCCGACCGCCTACCGTGGATTGACAGTGGCAACATAGCTCTCCTGCGTGAACCGCCGTCACCTTGCGGCGGCCGCAGGAGCGAGTATTGTAGGCGCGCTCACAAGCTCACACGCTAGCGAGGGAGTCAATAATCGGGTGGGGCAGACTCGATGTCCGCCGGCCACCCACGATTGCTTTCTGGCAGTGACAGAACGGGGATCTGTGTATGTAAAAAAGCAGATACCCATTCTGACAGGGGAGAGGAGAGGGATCATATGTTCCCAGTATATGGGAGCAGTGATCACTCTCCTGCCCCAGTCAGCCCAGGGAACACACTTATCCCTTTGATCGCCCCCTAGTGTTAACCCCTTCCTTGCCAGTGATATTTACACAGTAATCAGTGGTTATTAAAAGCTCTGATCGCTGTATAAATGTCAGTGGTCCCAAAAAAGTGTCAAAAGTGTCCAATCTATCTGCCGCAATATCACAATCCTGCTAAAAATTGCAGATCACCGCCATTACTAGTAAAAAAATAAAAAAAATAAAAACTACATAAATCTATTCTCATAGTTTGTAGACGCTATAACTTTTGCGCAAACCAATCAATATATGCTTATTGCAATTTTTTTACCAAAAATATGAGGAAGAATACATATTGTCCTAAAATGATAAATATATATATTTTTTATATTTCTTTTTTGGATTTTATAGCAAAAAAGTAAAAAATATTGAGTCTTTTCAAAAGTGTTGTTTTTTTTATTTATAGCGCAAAAAATAAAAACCACAGAGGTGATCAAATACCACCAAAAGAAAGCTCAATTTGTGGGAAAAAAGGACGTCAATTCTCTCTGGGTACAGCGCCGCACAACCACGCAATTGTCGGTTAAAATGATGCAGTGTCAAATCTCAAAAAGTGCTCTAGTCAGGAAGGGGGTAAATCCTTGGCTAAATATGTAAATTTTGCTGCAGCAGGTTCTATACTTGGTACAGATGCACCACTTTACAGGCAGGCTAAGGGGACCCCACAGGCACTATATTTGAAGGAATTTTTCATTTTTATTGTTTCAGTTTAAGCATCATTAAAATCACTGCCCCTTTAAAAATGATCTTAAAAAATGCATTGATACATGTCCCCCAGGGCAGTATAAGCCTTCAGGGCACTTTTGATTTTTCAAGTTCAGGTCCCATAGACTTAATAGGGTTCGCTGTTCGGGTCTGAACATTTGAAATGTTTCAAAGTTCTAGTGCAAACAAAACTGTGGGGTGTTTGGCTCAACTCTAGTAAAGAATAGAAATACATTATCTGTTAGTTACGTAAAGCCCCTCCCCTCATATTCCCCTCTTCCCCATTCAAACCACATCCCTCCCAATTCTGCCTCTTATTTTTTTACTCACGTTCTGGAGCAAGGATATAATCACCTAGGTCAGCCATCTGTGTTGTACTCACTAGCACTGTATTCAGGTACAGGGGACTGGTAATCCAGCATAGCAGATGTGCCTGTGCTTGCCAGCACCCTTTTCCAATGTTATCACTGTAGACTTGTATTATGGATCCAGAGAGAATCCCTCTGCTGGACAGTCAAAAGGAAATACCCATGTCAAGCAATCAGTGATGTGAACACCTGAAACAGACTCTGCCTTCTGTACACAGAAGAAGAGGGACAAATCAAAACCTGGACCTTAGGTGGTCATAGATATAGGTGAGTAAGAGGCGCATTTAAGTAGACCTTTTGCTTTTCATAGCAGCAATGGGCTAGGGTTGGTTTGGAGAAGATGTGTGTTTCTGTGGGGCAGCCTACAATATAGCTTTAAAGAGGAAGTAAACCCAGATTAGGTTTACTTCCTCTATATTCCCCAGTACAGTAGAAGCACAATAGGCTACTATGCATCTCATAGTAGCCCATTATGTGCCACTTACCTGGAAATGAAGCCTGAGGCATCCAGAGATGTCCCCGCTCCAGGCCGCATCCATCTTCAGCCCCTCTTCCTTCTGGGGCTGCGACTCTGGATCTGTGACTGGCCGGAGTCACGTGACGTTGGCACATGCAAAACACTGCATATCTCCTGAACCGTGCAGGTTTGGGAGATATGCAGCGCACCTACAGGTAAGCCTTATTCTAGGCTTACCTGTAGGTTAAAGTGGTTGTCACAGGTTGACAACCACTTTAAGTCCATTTTTGTGAAAATAATATTACGCATGCCAATCAAAGCAAAAAAAAATCAACAATTCCTTTCAATTAACATTACATAGGATGATCTTTTGTGTTCTTGTATTCATGTATTGCTGCTCTTAGTTTTGGATGTCCTATTCTGTGGCTCATATTCAGGATATCAGACAAACATGCAGTTTGTGATTATTCCCTGGTAACTAAGGGAGCTGACTTTCCCTCGCACATTTTTATACCAGAGTTATTTGACAATATAATGACAACAAATTTTGAAATACAAAGATAAGAAACAGAAGCACAGCTCTTTATCTTCTCCCCAAACTGTAATGATCTTTTTAGTTACAAATACTTTATTTTGTTATGTTGCTGAGGAAGAAATTTCAAAAAATGTTTTGAAGAAATGGGCCTTTCTTTTTATTTCAGTAAATGTTGTCTCCAGGCCTAATTGCCAAACTTTTCCATTAGATGAGACCTTCTCCCTAAACGGTTCTCTGAAGGATAAAACTCTCTTTATTCAATACTTTAAAGTTCATGTAAAGACTCTGCCCCAGTTGGCTTCCATATGTTTTTCCAATGGGTAAGTCAATATTACATTAATTAAGACTCCACCAGATTCATATACTATAATATAGTATTTGTATATAGTTAAATATAGGTCATTACATAGATATTAAAGTGTTACTCTTGTTTCACAAAGTGTTTTCAAAATAATTTGACAAACGGATTCTGGGATCTATGCAAATAAAATTCTATACTAGAAGCCCAGATGAACCATCACTTTAAATGGGATACATTCTAGGAGCATCAAAACCACCAAAAGTGCTCAGAGAACTTTGTGATCCCTCCACTAGATGTGCTCTCATCTGAGGGATATGACCACACTGTACATATGATCTACATGAGCCTTGTCCTTCTCAGAGGACTGGAACTTGCTCCACAGCTTCATATGTTATCCACTGCTTCTTAGATTATGCACCAGCCATGATAGTCTCCATACATCAATACATGGAAAAGGCAAGAAAATTGCCATACATAGTTCTTTATCCTTAAAAATGGTTTAAATCCACATAAAAGTTTACAAATATACACTCACTTGATAAAGGTGCTTGTAGTGCACCACACTATAAATTGCATGCAGTGTTTCCAATAAATACATGAACGCCAGCAAACAGTCCTTACGCTCCTGTGATTACCATAACCATACAATCTGGAGAGCGTTGTGACATCATCAAGCCCCTCCCCTACACATTATGCCACTGGGGATTATCTCCCTGAGGAAGCCATGTTACCCTGTGGCACAAAACATTGGGGAGGGGCTCGAAGATGTCACAGCACTCTCTGGATTGTATGGTTAAGGTAATCACAGAAGTGTGAGGACTGTTTGCTGGCATTCCTGTATTCATTGGAAACACTGCATGCAATTTTTTTATTTATTTTTAAGGATAAAGCATTATGTATGGCGATTTTCTTCTCTTTCGCACTATCATGGCTGGTGAAATAATCTGAGACGTAGTGAATAACATATAAAACTGTGGAGCAAGTTCCAGTCCTCTGAGAGGGACAATGCTCATATAGATCATATGCACAGTGTGACAATATCCCTCATGTGGGAGACACTATATATTTTGATTCATGATTTATTTTTAATTGCTTTGACATTTTGAATATGATTTCAATCACTCTTATATGAGTATTGCACTGATGGACTCTTATTGCACATTAATAGTGAAGCACTGCATATTTGTAGATTGTTTGATCATAGCACATAGGTATGAGTGTGTGGTGTGTGAAGGAATCACTATAACCATTCACAGTGTTTTTCATAGTTGCTCACAAGGTTTTATCCCATTTTTTTAGTGATCAAAGCCAAAGGTTTTCATGTGTTTCAGACCAGTTTATTTTGAAAGCAACCCCACCCTATGTGGTCTGTCAGTCCAGTATGCCCCATGGAGAGTCAGAGATAGATCTCTTTAATTGACAGAAAGTATGAGCTTTGCTGAGCTCTGCAGAGAGATGACTCTTCTGTACAGAAAGCAAAAGTCATTCTCTGCAACATGCTACAGCATGCTAAGCATTGTGAGAAGGAATTATCTTACAGTGTTACTAAACCCACAACAGTAAAATCATTATGTATATGCAGAATACCTTGTTAGTTATACTCACTGTGGAATTTAAGGGGTTAATCCTCTGCATTGAGTAAAAAGTCTGTTTTATCCTGTATGGCTAGATACTTCCTGCTTGCACTGTCCGAGTGTAAGGCCATACTACACGCATATAGGGTTGTAAGTTTGCATGTGCTCTTTTCAGTCTCTCTTATGCTGTGTTGGAGATTTCCTGTTTCAGCAGTTGAGTTTTTCAGGTCACATGATATTTACATCACACATGTGGGTGTGTATACAGATTCTAACTGGCTGCCCAGATCCTCCCTCCTCCTCAATGCCCATTAACTAAAAAAGAACACAGTGGATGGGATATCACATTTAGAATCTTGGAAGTTCCGCCTCCCATAAAAGCACATGGACACTGCAGTGGATTTCTAAAGGCAGTGATTCCATAAATAAGATAACACTACTGGATATGTTTTTGCTGCATCCATTGCAGCCTGCAGCTGTGCATTGAGGTAATAGATATTTTTATACTTTTGAAAACACCCCACCCCCTGTCGTCCTCATCCTCCTCTTCATCACACCTGGCCATCCACTGCAACCTTCCTATAACTCCACCCCCTACCATCCTCATCTTAATCACACCTGCAACCCACTGCAACTTTGATAACACTCCACCCCATGTCATCTTCATCCTCCTCTTCATCACACCTGGCCATCCACTACAACCTTGCTAATACCCACCCCATGCCATCCTCATCCCCATGTTCATCACACCTGGATATCCAATGCAAACATGATAACACCCCACCCCCTGTCATCCTCCTTTTCATCACACCCGGACATCCACTGCAACCTTGCTAACACCCCACCCCGTCATCCTCATTCTCCTGTTCATCTCACCTGGCCATCCACTGCAAATATGCTAACACCCCATCAGGTTTGATGAACACGAGGATGAGTATGACAGGGGTGGGGTGTTAGTGAGGTTGCAGTGGATGGCGAGGTGTGATGAAGAGGAAAATGAGGATGACAGGGGTGGGGTGTTAGCAAGGTTGCAGTGGATGTCAAGGTGTGATAAAAAGGAGGATAAGGATGACAGGGGGTGGAGAGTTAGCAAGGTTTCAGTGGATGTCCAGGTGTGATGAAAATGAGGATGAGGATGAATGGGGTGGAGTGTTATCACGGTTGCAGTGGATGGCCAGGTGTGATAAAGATGAGGATGACAGGGGTGGAGTGTTAGCAAGGTTGCAGTGGGTGGCCACGTGTGATGAAAAGAAGGATGAGGATGACAGGGGGTGGAGTGTTAGCACGGTTGCAGTGGATGGCCAGGTATGATGAAGAGGAGAATAAAGACGACAGGGGCTGGGGTGTTAGCAAGGTTGCAGTGGATGGACAAGTGCAATGAAGAGGAGGATGAGTATGATAGGGGTTGGAGTTTTAGCAAGTTTGCAGTGGATGGCCAGGTGTGATGAAAAGGAGGATGAGGATAACAAGGGGTGGAGTGTTAGTAAAGTTGCAGTGGATGGCCAGGTGTAATGATAAGGAGGATGAGGATGACAGGGGGTGGAGTGTTAGCAAAGTTGCAGCGGATCAGTGGTGTCACTAGGGTTGGTGTCACCCTGTGTGGAAAAACATGGTGTCACCCCCTCCACCAACTATTGTCCCCCCTCAGTACAGACCCCCCTCCATCAGTACAGACCACTCTCCAAGTATAGTCCCCCTCAGTATAGACCGCCCCCTCCAATAGGTACAGACCCCCTCCCTCAGTATAGACCCCCGCAAAGTATAAACCCCCTCCATCAGTATAGACCCCCCATCGCCAGATATGACTCCCCCTGATATGAA
>BLSH010033900.1:786809-801909 GCA_018402905.1 Glandirana rugosa | reverse complement strand
ATTTCAGTGGGAATCAGGTTTGGCATCTGAACTTCTTTGAAGTTCTCAGTACAATCCTTGAAAAATAAGTGAATTATATTGGCACCCCAAGGAATCACAAAACAGTAAATTAAAACAAATCAAATATTTATTTCAAAATCAATAAAATAAACATATAAAAATAACACAGCTCTTGGTAAACCTCTATTTAATAACAGCTAAGCACCCCCTACACAAGGTACATAAGAGGCAGAAAATGTACATAAGCCCAGACTAGTAGTGCCGTATTAAGTGGCTATGGGTAGTATCCATATTTCCTTAACATGTTTCACAGAATGCCAGGATGGAGGCATCACAGAGATAATTCTGAGTAAATGAAAATAAGCCACATACAGTGCTGAAGGATACAAAAATACATCTTGGAGAACATGTAATATTGAAAAAATTATGATGACAATAGTGTTTATGGACTGGGTCAAACTCAACAAAATGTCCTTGGATTCAAACCTACACATACAATTGTCAAATAGAGAGGTGTTTAAACCTAAAGATCATGTTGATTGCACAACACATGGGGTGGTATGTTTGCACATGCCACCAGTTACTTAAAAGGGTCAATGACCATATATACTGTATTATTCAAAAATGGTAAGATGTTCACTCCAATTGGCTGACATGTTGGATTACGTTACACATTCGATACCTCATTGATTTATTTTATGGCCCTTGATGCGGTCAAAATGAATCCAAGATGGGGAGACTGGGACAAAGCAGTGCTACAATGTGAAACTTTGTGAATTGAACAGCTGAATGCTACCAAAACCCGGGATTAAACAAGGTGTGTATATAAACCTTATTTTATAACTCTCTCATGTGTTTGTCATTCTGGTGTCTTTTTCCCTGTTGTTGCAGGCCCTTGATCCAATGCATTCATATTTAAGTAATGAATGTATGCATCAGTCCCTTCTTATATTTTTTTTCTTATTTTTTTGCATTGCTTTCTTTCTGCTCAACACATATTTAGCTATGCAGTCTAGATTTGTTGTACACCTATTGGTAATACCACTATTGATATTATATATGTATCTTGTTTTTTTTTTTTTTTATTTGAAAAGCTGTGCTTCGTTTGTCCCTTTCTTTATATCATTCATTGTAATGGCATCTCTTTCTCATTGTAATGTACTAATATGATATTATTGCAGTGTTGTGACAGTTGTGTTTTATTTTTCAAGTTCTCCTCGCTTCAATGTGGGTGTTTGCTTTATATGATGTTCATTTATTCACCAGGATGTTGTTTGTGTCTGGCGGGAATGTGGCCTCTTAACAGGCAACGGAACACGGGCAATCCTCTCTGTTGGCTCTGCACCACTCGCTGTCTTCCTCCTGTGCTGGCCTTTGCCTTTCTGGGAGGGGCATTATTGCTCTCATTGGTTTTGGCTTCCTGGGTCAGCACTGCTCAACATTTGCACAGTATCAGGGGCTGGGTTAGGTGACATCATTCATCAACTAATGTCTTTTGGTGGCTTTTAGAACAATAACTTATGTACTGCACAATACCCATGACCTACTTCTGATAAATCAGTGACATTTCATTATGTGAACTGCAAGCCAGGAGGACCTTTTTCAGGTTCAAAAACAGCATCTAATTCAATATAACCCAAGTTAAACGATTAACAACTCAGTAAAGTGTTTACATGAGAATTCTAATTTATAGGTATAACTTACAATGTTGTATCTACTCTCAAGCCACAGATTGATTCATATTTCTTAGCAATAAATGCTTAAAGGGTAACTCCACTTTTGTGGAGAAAAAAATAGCAAATAAAGAAAAAATAATATAGCGTGTACAATTGCGATACAAGTCACATGGCAATTGAATGTTATTAAAAATTACCTTTCCTTTTCAATCTGCAGCAGCTGTAATTTTTTATAAATGCCCTGCAATATGGCTACCTGAAGTTGTTCTGTACAAAGAATGTGTACTGACCACTCCCCAGAAACACAATTTCCTGCTTGTGTGATTGGCTCACCAATTTTTCCAGAAGTCTGCCTAAGATACAAGTCAGATTTCAGGCATCCCCTGCAACAAAAATGTCATTTTTGCTGAGATACTTTCAATAGGAACATGTCTAAAGGGATGCAAGCCCAGCAGATTTTATCATTAGTGCTCTTCAGCTGCCACAGCTGACAGATAATTATGAAACCCCTCCGATTAGACGCACTCAGCAGAGAGGCACAGAGAAACGAACAGGGATTTCTTCAGAATAACAAAAGGTAGGAATCGGCAACAAAGATTATTATAATCCTTGTAATGTACATAGATCACCCAGAGGGGAATGTTTTTTTCTCAACAAAAGTGGAGTTACTCTTTAAAACACTGCTTACCCAGAAGGACAATCATTGCTATAAGCTTAAGTATCAATGTGGATTAAGGAATGGCATTTGCTTGGTTTCTATAATTATTAACTTTTATTTAAAATTAATATAGAGCTAAAACTTTTTTTTTAATTAAAAAGGATTAAAATGCCTGCCGGGTTCTTTTTGCTGTCTGTGAACCATTTGTGAAATTTCCCTTTTGCATTCTCTCCCAGGAATGCAAAGGCAAGCTAGTGGAAATCTCCCAAAATGGTGGAAATTCACCTCTTAGACTGTTGTTTTAACCACTTGCCGACCGCCGACCGCAGTCTGACGGCGGCAAAGTGGCTCATTATCTCAAACCGCCGTCATATGACGTCAGCTACAATAACTAGTGCTGTGAGCACGTGCGCCACTGGAGGCGTGCTCGCATGCTCACTGTGTCCGGGGGGCCAGGGAGCGGGTAGGCCGGACTCAATTGCCGCCGGCTACCCGCGATGGCCCCCCCCCGAAGTGAGAGAACGGAGGTCCGTGTATGATCTCCGTTCTCATAGAGGGGGAAGGGCGGTGATCACAGGCTTCCTGTATATGGAAGCCGTGATCCTCCCCTTTCACCAGCCAGGGCAGCCCACACACAGTTAGAACACTTCCAGGGAACACAGTTAACCCTTAGCGCGCCCCCTGCAGGTTAACCCCTTCACTGCCAATGGCATGTACACAGTAATCAGTGCATTTTTATAGCACTGATCGCTGTATAATTGCCAGTGGTCCCAAAAAAGTGTCAAAATGGTCCAACATGCCCGCTGCAATATCGCAGTACCGCTAAAAATCGCACTTCACCGCCATTACTAGTAAAAAATAAAAAAAAAATAAAAACCACAGAAATTAATTCTCTTAGACCATAAATGCGGCAACTTTTGCGCAAACCAATCAATAAACGGCAATTGCGTTTTTTTTTTTAACAAAAATATGAGGAAGAATATAAATTGGCCAAAACCTATGGAAAAAATGTTTTTTTTTGGATTTGTATTTTAGCAAAAAGTAAGAAATTTGTTTTTTTTTTGCAAAATTGTCGCTCTTCTTTTGATGATATCGGCAATTAGAAATGACGCAAAGGTGATCAAATACCACCAAAAGAAAGCTCTATTTGTGGGGAAAAAAGGACGCACATTTTGTTTGGGTACAACGTCGCACGACTGTGCAATTGTCATTTAAAGCGAAGCAGTGCCGAATCACAAAAAGGGCTCTGGTCCTAAAGTGGGAAATCCTTCCGGGGCTGAAGTGGTTAAGAAAAAGTGCCCATTAGATGATTTCCCCTCACTTCCTGTTCTGGGGATAACCCTAAAATGTTAGATTTTCCATCACTTTTTTTCTCTGTGACAATGGTCACCAGTGCAAATAGGAGGAATCTTCCCAATGGGCACTCAAACATCAATAAAAACTTGATAGAAGATCTAACCTTTCTCCACTCCATTCAAAACTAAACATTTTGCCTAGATATATACTTTATTTCTTATAAAATGCACACAGGGAGCTGACATGTATCAACTGAGCCCTATGCTTAATTATATAACTAAGGTCGGTGTATAGTCTGTGATATGTCAATCACTTGTCTTATTATATTATATTGATTGCATAAAAGAAAACATTTTTTTTACAAGTCTGGTAAGCGCTGATCCTTCATCTGTACTGACCCTAGAAAAGACAGTACCCTTTCCAAACATGTGAAAAAGCCAATATCTATAATCAAGCAAGAAAATGTAATTAGATCTTTTTAGATGCCATGAAAGACACTTTATGGGGGATTTAAAAAAATAGGAATGCACTAACAACTGCTTTTCAAATTATATGAATACTGAGAACCAACTATTTGCAGTATAAAAAAATGAATACCGTATATACTCGAGTATAAGCCGTCTCGAATATAAGCCGAGGCACCTAATTTTACCACAAAAAAATGGGAAAAGTTATTGACCCGAGTATAAGCCTAGGGTGGGAAATGCAGCAGCCAGAACACAGGAATTGTAGCCAGAACACAGGGACAGGAAGCCAGAACACAGGGACAGGGAGCCAGAACACAGGGATTGTAGCCAGGACACAGGGATTTTAGCCAGGACGCAGAGACTGAAGCCAGAACACATAAGGGATGAGTAAGGTAGATTCACATTAAACAGAGCCACGCTGCTTCTAAGAGCCGTTCTGTGCATGTAACAGTGACTAATCACATTGTGACATTGTGACATTAAACAGCGCGGCTCTGTTTAATGTGAATCTACTCATCACCCACAGACACTGACTCAAGTATAAGCTGAGGGGGGTCTTTTTCAGCACAAAAAATGTGCTGAAAAGCTCGGCTTATACTCGAGTATATACGGTACATTAAAAACAACAAAGCCCATGCCTAGTATTCTGGAGAAATATACATATGTGTCCTAATTCTCTATTATTAAAGTGAAGTTTAGTCTGCATATATTTTGCCTTTCCTGGTACCCCCAACCCTATGAATACGATTTTTCTGTTTTCATTAAATACCTACCCTTAGAGCTAGAGACCTCTTTGTTTCTCTATCATATGCAGGCAGATCATAGTGGGTGGGAGGAGCCAGAATGGCACGGTACATAGCTTCCTGAAAACATCACAGCCCCCGGCCTATGTACTCCTTTCAAGAGCCGTCAGGCCAGATGCAAGCTGTGGGGTTGCTCTTGGTAGCAGTTAAGCAAATATCCAAATATTTTGATGTGGTGGGTATGAGTCTGGAGCAGAGCAGAACAACTTGCTCAAAAAGATTGTTAGGGATCTCGTGCAGCAAATGCTCATTTCTGTGCAGATGTGCATACTAATGTGCATGTGCACGATCGTGACCATAGCAGCCTAACTAGACAAGCAAAGACATTAATGCACATGCGTATTAGCACATATGTCCACAGATTGTGGTGCCCAGCAGCCTATTGTCTGCCTGGCCTCAGTGCTGGATTGTCTTAAACTCTGGTTCCTGTATTCTCGGTTCTTGAAAGTCTGCTTTCTTTGTTTCTGACCTGGTTACACCTGACATCTCTCTTGGATCATCCCTACCTGTTATGTCAGCTGCTCACTTGTGTTGCCGCCCTCAGCTTGGATTTTGGACCGCATTTCCTCCTTCTGACTGTACCGTTAGCACATTACCAACTCCTGTTTGTTCCTGACCATTATCTTGATCCTGACCAAGCACATTTTTGCCTGGCTACTGCTGAACATAGCTTGCAACCCAACTCCATACTACCACTGGAAGGTCTCTTGTGTTTCCAAGCTTTAGTTCACTACAACAGCTTCCTGGCACCTGCGCCCTTCCACTGCTCTAGCAGTCCCTGTCTCCACTAACTAGGAAGGTTGGATGGGAATTGTGCAAGAGGTCACCCTCTTCATCTTGGGCTCCACAATCCGGTATGTGATAGAGGTGCTGGTAACTTTTAGACTTGCACATTTAGTCAGATGAAGGAAAATATCAAACAAGTCTCCATTGCTTCTCAGCTACTGCTGTCAAGTTGTTACTCCATGTGGAGAGGGCAATACTGGTTCTAATACAGATTTGCAAAGTCATTGTTTTCTCAGAGTCCATCCAATTTTTATTCTGTTTTATTCTTGAACCCTGAAGGGGGAGTGGTGTTGCCACCAAAATGCAATGGGTGTTTTTATATAACCTTTTATTATTAACAATTTAAATTATCTTACTGTCAAGTGTCTGTGGTAGTGAGCCCTTGTAGATCTCAAACTTGGGGTTATCCCCAGGGTATGGATTCTAAACCCCAGCCTGCTTTTTCACTAGGACTCCTGATAGTAGGGATGGACTTGCAGCAAACTGGAACCAGGTGGCGGCTCCCAGGTACACCCAGCTGAGGATGCAAAAACCACTCACATGTGCAGAGTACAGTCAGCAGGAAACAACAGGAAATCCAGGAGATAAGCCAAGGTTAGGACAGGCAGCAAACAAGCACAGATGGTGAATGAAGCCGGGGTCAGTAGACGGGTAGTCAGGCACAGGATAGACAAGTAGCACGCAAACAGGAGCTCAGATAACTCTGAAGTTGCTCAGGCAGTGTAGGCTACACTGAGAATGTCTTATATAGGCAAGCAAACTAGGAGGTGGGTCAGAAAGTAATGAAAGGGAAGGACATAAAGGCCCTTAGAACAGCAGGCAATGTCCATAGGTGAGCACAGCCAAACCACACATGTGAAAGTAATCAGGGTAAGAAAAGCACTGCAGCAGAGGTAAGAATTCACAGGCAGGAAGCTATAGTCTATCTTGTGACACTTGCACTCTTTCATCTGGTTTTGGTCTGGCATTGTTTTCTGTATTTCTATAGTCAAGAAGGGGCAGCATTGCTAGACAGGCTGCATTTGCATGCAGACTGCCCTAGGCAATGCTCACATGCAAATTTGGCCATACACTGTTTTTGTTTTTTGTTGAGCCAGCCTCCATGATTGAAATAACTTAAATGTAATGAAAGGAGTGGGCAAAAGATATTAAGACTGGGGAGGAAAGACTAGATGATGCTAGATATCCTCCAGCCAGGAAATGAGACAGGCTGCATCTGACCTACTGCAGTACCGAATGCACACTGTGAGAAAACAGCAATACACAATACTATATACTAGTCCCTGAGTTACAAACATCAACTTACAAATGACTTATACTTACAAATGGAGGAAGACAACAGGACGTGAGAGGCATGCTACCCCTAGGAATGGAAATTCACTCCAGATAGAGTTATCATGAGAAAAGGTGTCTCCACTGAAGTTTTATCACCAATCCTTGTTTCCACAACAACCCAACATTTTCAAAATCCAACTATAACAGGGACAAAAAGTGAAGGGAAATCTTCTAAAAGGGGGCACAGACAGCAAAACCAATGCTGCAGGGGTGTAAAGCCTTCCCTATGCTATCCAAAGATTAAACAAAAAAAAAATTTTTTGGGCTGGAGTTACACTTAAAAAATTTACCTGTTCCAACTTACCTACAAATTTAACTTAAGAACAAACCTACAGAACCTTGTTTATAACTCAGAAACTGCCTATATTCTTAACCCTTAGGCTGCATTCCTACCTGAGCAGAGCGATTTTCAGGCGCTTTCAGGTGGGTTTTTTTTTCAATTTTTGCATGCATATTCAAGGATTTTAGAAATATTTCAAGTGCTTTAACATGTGTATTCAAGCTTCGGGCATTTTTGTTTTAGCCCATGGAAAGCGCTATGGGGAGGAGGCCGGTTCTTACAGGCTCAAAAATACTTGAAAAATTCCTGAAAAAATGCCTGAAAAACAATCTAAAAAGCTTGATTTGAGCATTTTCAAGTGTTTCCATTGAAATCTATGCAACCAAAAAACTCAAATCTGCCTCAAAAGTAGCTCTTGGTTTTGGAGCTTCAGACTTCAAGCCTTAGACATCTGAACACTCATATTCGAAGAGTCATCATTGTGAGGCAGGTAAGATTTTGGATATTGAGCATTTTGGAGCTTTGAGCTACAAAACAATCACATGTGAATGGTGCCTTAAAGCGGTTGTAAACCGCTGGATGTTTTTTTTTCCTTACCTGCATACTAGCACATTATGTGAAACTTACCTGAAAACGAAGCATTCCAGCGATGCAATATTATCACTGGAGAGGCCACTTCCATCTTCACCCATTTTGCTTCCAGGTTTGTCGACTTCGGCTCTGCGACTGTCCGGAGCCGCGATGATGTCACTCTCGCACATGCGTGGGGGAGCCGCTGTTCATGGCACAGGGCTCTGAAGGAATAACACAGGTGGCCGTTTCCTCAGAGCGCATGTGTTAGTGATGTCACTGGCTGCATGTAATGCAAATATCTCCTAAATGGTGCAAATTTAGGAGATATTTACATTACCTATAGGTAAGTCTTATTATAGGCAAAATTTAGTAATGGAAGTTTACTTCCACTTTAAAATTAACCTGTACAGATACACTATTATTGACAACAAACAGCCAGTTAATACAGCAAAGGCAATAATATAATACATCTGATAAAGATCTCCAAATCATAAAA
Source organism: Glandirana rugosa (assembly GCA_018402905.1). Classification (NCBI taxonomy): domain Eukaryota; kingdom Metazoa; phylum Chordata; class Amphibia; order Anura; family Ranidae; genus Glandirana; species Glandirana rugosa. The sequence goes on along the minus strand of BLSH010033900.1, from coordinate 793,539 downwards.
AGAAATTTTGTAGAGGGAATATAACTCATGCAGAGTACCAGGACTCTGGAGTGTGGTTTAACAGAGAAAGAATTTGTAGGTACCTGCATGAATTTAACTGAAGGGAATTCATACCTCTACCCAGGATGTCTTTTACCTTTCAAGCCCATGATCAAACCCGTACAGATATTTCAAAAGACTATCACAATAAAACAACCTCAGGTATACGTGTCATGATTCCTTATTTCCAATTCTTGTGTCAGTTCTTTACAAGGCTTCTGAGCACTATATGTACATCCTAAATTTTACAACAGATAGTATAAGTCATGTGTGTCAAGAATGGATAACATTTGTAGACATAGATAGCATTGTGATTGATTTGAGTTTTGTGTATAAATGTATGGATTTAGATTCAGTCTAATGCCTGACAAAGTAATGAAGATGACTGCTTTTGTGGAAAAATACTACATTACAGTAACTGTATGTTGCATATACATGCAATGATAATATTCATATTCATTTTTTATTTCACATGCCTTTATTTATATTTTTCTCCACATTTAACTTCTGAAGAATTTGTCCAGCATACATAACAGCGAGTGGGGCAGGATAATCTATAACACCGCAGGGTGTATTTCATTGCTACCATTTTTTCCAATAATTTAACTTTTTTTCTGTTTTTTAACCTTATTTTCCTGCTGAAGAACTCATGCACATTTCTCCACATTTTATCGCTTTGTAAACTCTGCACGTAAAAGCAAGTAAAGACCTATACCTGTTGATCTTACTGTCTGCTTTCATTTCCTGTTTGAGTTGTCAACACAAAGGGATTGATTTACTACATGCAAATAGATTGCTCACTTTGCAAGGAAAGTTGCACATTGCAAGGGAGTTTTCCCCAAAACTTGGTGAATGAGGTGAAGTTCTGCTGACTTCCATCATTTAACATGTGCAAGCAAAAATTCAGATTTTTTATTTTCCCTGCACATGATAGGGTATTCTTTGCAAAGTGAAATATCACCACATGCAGAAAATTCCCTTGCTCAGTGCAACATCCCTTGCAAAGTGAACAGTCTACTTGCATTTGCTAAATCAACCCAATTGCCTCTGCAGTACTGGAATTCCAAGTAGAGAGGCCAGTCCTTACTGGTTCCCTGATGTAAAGAATATTTTCATCAATGCTAATCTCCATATCTTAAGTGGCCATATTTTTTAGCTCAAAAATTGATTTACTAAAGGAAAATAGACTGTTTACTTTGAGAAGTAGCATTCTGCAAGTGAATGTTCCCCAGATCTTGGTGGATAGGAGAAAGCTTCTCTTTCCAAGGAATGCCCAATCACATGCACACAAAAAAACAGCACTTCCTTGCACATGCTGGGATGATGGAAGTAAGTAGTTTCACTTCATTCACAAAGCGCTGGGGATATTTACATACTTAATTTTAAAATTGTAGCTTCCCTTTGCAAAGTGCACAGTCTATTTGCCTTTACTAAATAACCTTACTGAGCAAAATGTGCTACATATGTGTTTATTGTTATTTTATTTTGACCAGACATATGCTTTAACCACTTGCTGACCAGCTGCCATCATTATATGGCAGCAGGTTGGCTCTCCTGTGCAAATCGCCATAGCTGTACAGCGGCTGGTACAGGCGCAGTTGCAGGCGGGAGCACGCCACCAGTGGCGGGCACTCAAACCAGCTGCATGCTGCATGAACGTGTCCATGGGTTGGGCGACTCCATGTCCACCTGCGACCCGCTATCACCTAGTACAGAGGCAGAACAGAGATCTACTGTTACCAGTCATCAGGAACAGTGATCTCTGTCATGTCCCTGGCAGCCCATCCCCCCTACAGTTATAACACACCTAGGGAACACAGTTAACCCCTTGATCACCTCCTAGTGTTTAACCCCTTCCCTGCCAGTGCCATTTTTACATTGATCAATGGATTTGTATAGCATTGATCAATGTAATAATGTCATTGGTCCCCACAAAGTGTCATTTGGGGTCAGATTTGTCCGCCGTAATGTCACACTCCCGCTAAAAATCACAGATTGCCGCCATTACTATTAAAACAAAAAATAAAAAATAAAAGTCCCTAAATCTATCCCATAGTTTATAGACACAATAACTTTTGTGCAACCTAATCAATATATGCCTATTGTGATTTTTTTACGCAAAAAATATATAGAAGAATATATATTGGCCTAAACTGATGAATATATATATATTTTTGGATATGTATTATAGCAAAAAGTTAAAAAAAAAGTTTTTATTTCAAAACTGTCGCTCTTTGCTCATTTATAGAGCAAAAAATAAAAACCGCAGAGGTGATCAAATACCACCAAAAGAAAGCTCAATTTGTGCTAAAAAAGGACTTCAATTTTGTTTGGGTACAATGTCGCACGACTGTACAATTGACAGTTAAAGTGATGCAGTGCCATATCACAAAAAATGGCCTGGTCATTAAGGGGGCAAATCCTTCCGGGGCTGAAGTGGTTAATAAACTAAAAATTTTAATTACTTGTGCTAACCATAGAGTTAACCAAATACAATATTTTTAACAGTGGTCCAGAGAATGCTTGCTTACAGTAGTCTCCTGGGTAAGTCAATGCATATCTCTTTAAAGTGATTGTAAAGATTAAAGTGGTTGCAAACCTTCATTTGGAAGTTGTACCTATAGGTAAGCCTATAATAAGGCTTACCTATAGGTACTGTAAATACCTCCTAAACATGCACCGTTTAGGAGATATTTATTATGTACTGAGCATCGGCGCATGCGCCGTGAAGAAACGTCCCTCTGTGCTGTTTCTTCACTTGCGAGTGCTGTGACTGGTGGCTCTTGCACGCATGTGCGGGAGTGACGTCCCGTGACTCTGGCCAGTCACAGAGCCGGGGTCCATGGTCCCGGAAGGAAGAGGGACAAAAATGGATGCGGCTATCAGCGGAGCCAGCGTGGGCTTTGTTTGCAGGTAAGTGTCACATAATGTGCTAGTATGCGATGCATACTAGCACATTATGCTCTTACTTTGCAGGGAACTAAAGAGGACGTAAAACCCATCAGGGTTTACTTCCTCTTTAAAATAAACATATTTTACTTACCTGCTCTGTGCAATAGTCTTGCACTGAACAGCCCCGACCCATCTCGTCAGGGGACCCCTGCCAGTGCTCTCAGCTCCTCCTGCATTCTGAGTGCACCTGTAGCCAGCCACTTGCTATGGGGGTACTTGCATGGGCTGGATTCTGAGCCACACTATGTGCATCTATTGAGACACACAGTGTGGCTTGGTCCTGTCCCCCTTTCCCTCGTCAATGGATTTGATTGACAACAGCAGAAGCCAATGGCTCCCATTGCTCTCACTCAGTCCATTTAGGAGGGAGGGAGAGAACAGCACTGCTGCTCCTGAGCACAGTGCTGGATCAAGATCATGCTCAGGTAAGTCTTTAGGGGGCAGGAGGGGAGTTGCACATAAAAGCTTTTTTACCTTAATGCAGAGTAAGGCTGCTTAAAGCATTAAGGTAAAAAACCTTAAAGTGTAACACCACTTTTGTTGAGAAAACAACATTCCCCTCTGGGGATCTATGTACATTGCAACAATTATAACAAACTTTGTTGCAGATTCCAACCTGTTGTTATTCCGCAGAAATCCCTGTGTATCCCTCTGTGCCTCTCTGCTAAGTGGGTCTAATGGGAGTGGTTTCATAATTATCAATCAGGTGTGCAGCTTGAGAGCACTAATGAGGAAATCTACTGGGCCTGCATCCCTTTAGATGTGTTCCTATTGAAAGTATCTCTCCAAAAATGACATCTTTGTTGCAGGGGATGCCTGAAATCGGACTTGTATCTTAGGCAGACTTCTGGGAAAATTGGTGAGCCAATCACACAAGCAGGAAATGATGTTTCTGGGGAATGGTCAGTACACATTTTGTGTACAGAACAACTCCAGGTAGTCATACTCCACTGCATTTTCAGAAAATTACATCAGCTGAAGATTGAAAAGGAAAGGTAATTTTTAATAACATTCAAATACAATATGACTTGTGTCGCAATTATATGCGCTATATTATTTTTTCTTTATTTGCTATTTTTTCCCCACGAGAGTGGAGTTACCCTTTAAAGTAAAAAAAAAGCTTCTGCCTTTACAACCATTTTTACTCCAAATGTTCTGTTGGAAACCAAAATCTTTCTAAAGGTGATAAGCAAGCTCTTTCCATTTACCTGCTACCGTCAATTGCTTCTCTCTTGTTCAAATGAGGCAATCATCTTAGTATGCTTCAGTATGCTGTTCAGTACTTCAAGAAACTATCATATTTTGTCACAGAAATTTGCTGCCATCGTGGAAATTAATCTTTCCTGTAATGTTTAATATTTCTCCTGAAACAATTACAGTTTAATAAAGCATTCTAGCAAATGCTCCTATTTTCTGAACACAGGAAGATTGTGAAACATTAGAAGCATGCCTGGCAGCAGCAAAGTCTTGATCTGCAAGCATGAAGAATTAATGTAGGTTGACTAATAGGGAAGCACTTTGGGAAGTGGCTCGTTTTTTTTTTTTTTTTTTCTTTTTTCTGGAAAAGGTACCATCCAATTGGATATCATAAATAAAGAGAATTAGAACTGGCTACAGTGTGCGGAGTTTATATATGAGTTTGAATGAGGCGATCATTTAGGTTTTCCAGGCTCATTTGAGAGCAGGTTGCCATGGTTACCAAAAGAAAAACTTAGCCACTAAATTACAGATCAGAATGCACAATTCATAATGTTCACCGGAACAATCTATCTTATTTCTGATTGCACTGTGTTTTTCTTTTAGGTTCAACACGAAGAACCTGAACTGCAAATATTAAGTATTTATTTATATTCAGCAGCTAATATGCATGAAGCAAAAAGCTGGGAAAGGAGTTATTGCTCAGTATGCTTGCTGCTGAGATTTTAATACGAATATCACATGGCACTTTGCTACTAGAAATTCTCAACTCTGAATACCAAATGTTTGGACAGGTTCATTTATATAAACTAATTTGAAATAAAGAGCAGTCTTGCCTATAGCTATCAAATCAATGTTAGCTTTCATTTTTAACCTGTATTAGCAAAATGACAACTGGGACTTAGCCCAGGTTGACATTGTAGTGATGCGGGAACCAGCGGGATTCCAGCGTCGGTTCCCGCATCGCATCTCTTCCACAGGCAGTTCACACTGCCCTCTGTGAACCGCTGCAGGTGTCAATACAATGTTAATGACACCCCCAGATCGGTTCGCAGATAGCAGTGCAAACTGTGGATTCAGACAGAAATTGGATCACATGGGTGAGAACACCCACGCAATCCGATTCCAGTACGGGGAAAAAAAAAGTCCCTGCACTTTTTTTCTGCGAATCCAATGCAAGTTCAGCCATACAACTGTATGGCTGAACTCACATCTCACAGATATCGCATTTGATTGGCACCTGCGGTGTGGGTGCGATTTACATGCAATATCTGAGATCGCTATAATGTGAACCTGGGCTTAAAGTGGAGCTACAGTGCATCTGAGCACCACAAACCAAAAATGTTATTTGAATCATTTTTGATATTCAAATGAAACTCACCCATCTGTCCATTCATATCTCCATGCTTTATTTTGCTGAGAAATCACTTTGAGAAGCACCTCCCTAGCATTTATGGCCGTGGCCATCTTGAGTAGGAGCAGATGATTAATGTAACATTTACTTCCTGGAATTCATCTGCCCTTAGTTTATGCACGTGGACAGGAAGGTGTGCTTAGTTGAGAAAACCCCTCTTCCCCTCCTGAAGACTCCTGGGATGTATGGCATAATCTGCCTAGGCATGGACACCAGGAAGTAACAGAAGAAAAATAGAGAAAAACGTTTAAAACAAGTAAATATGATATACTTTCCTATCTATTCACTAATGCTAGCAGCATAAAGATTAAAATAGCCAATGTTGATTGAGAGAGTGAAGTTCAACTTTAAGCAAGGCAATCATTTTCTTTGAAACAAACATTTATGTAAGTGTTTCTTCCTTCCTCTGGATCTGTGGGTATCGGGCTCTGTATATGGAAGTTCCCAATTTATTTATTTTTCTTTTGGCTGAATTAGATGAACTTGTGTCTTTTTTTTCAACCCCATAACCCCATAAGCTTTTATGGAGTTGAGTTTAGGAACTTTGGCAAAAAAATGCCAAAAGCTCCTAAATAGAGTTGAGCGAACTTCTAGAAGTCCGGGTTCTGCTGGTTCGGCCAAACTTCGGGACAAAGTCCGGGTTCGGGTCCAGACAGAACCCGAACTTTGTCCCGGACCCCGAACCCCATTGAAATCAATGGGGACCCGAACTTTTAGGCACAAAAATGGCTGTAAAATAGTCCTGGAAAGTCCTAGAGGTCTGCAAAGGGAAGGAAATGGGGATAATGGTGGGACAAGTGCCCTACAAAGAAATGGGGACAGGGAAATAACTTTAAATATTTTTAAAAAAATAAAAACATAAAAAAAGCAAAAATGGAGGTGAATGGGGTTCATCTTCAAACTGGGTCTGAAAAGTATTAATTAACGGTAGAGGCCATATAACTGTTCTAAAATCATCTTCAAACTGTGTCAAAAAAGTATAAATAAGCCGGGAGAACCCAAAGGAAGGGAAACGTCTGGAGATCCTGAAAGGTCCTGATAAAATGTCGGTAAAAACACGGATTTTCAAGCCCAGGGGTAACTAAAGTTACCCCAAGCCCCAGGCCCTGTTTCAAGCCCAAGACAGAC
>BLSH010033900.1:748979-759906 GCA_018402905.1 Glandirana rugosa | reverse complement strand
GTCCTGGGGACACGCCGACACCGACAGAGCCGGGATGCGCGCGCCCGATCGCGCGCAATCCCGGCTTAAAGGGAGGACGTCATATGACGTCCACCCGCTGGAAGAGCAGGACCGCTCCGCCATCATTTGACGGTGGGCGGTCCTGAGGCGGTTAATCAACCATGTTTACTCTTTTTAAATCATAATGACAACAGAAACTACCCAAATGACCCTGATCAAAAGTTTACATACCTTGGTGATTTTTGCCTGACAACATGCGCACAAGTTAATACAAACGGGTTTGAATGGCTATTAAAGGTAACCATCCTCACCTGTGATCTATTTGCTTGTAATTAGTGTGTATGTATAAAAGGTCAATGATAAAAAGATATCCAAGGAATTGAAAATGCCAATCAGCAGTGTTCAAGCTCTAATCAAGAAGTGGAAAATGAGGGGTTCTGTTGAAACCAAGCTACGGTCAAGTAAACCAACTAAGATTTCAGCCACAACTGGACTTTTTGTCAAGAGAAATAAGCAGATTTACCATCTGAGAAGATAACGAGCCTCATCCACAAATACCACAAAATAATTCAAGCTGTCATTGATGTTAAAGGGGGCTTCATCACGTTAAAATTTTGTTTCATCACTCCAAATAAGTTTGTGCCAGAAGGTTTAAGGCTTGTCCCTGTGATATTTAGCTTATTGTAAGCGGGATACTTTGTGGCAATTGCGCAGTAATGGCTTTCTTCTGGCGACTCGATCATGCAGCCCATCTTTCTTCAAGTGCCTCCTTATTGAGTATCTTGAAACAGCCACACCACATGTTTTGGCTTGAAGTCTTTTGTGGTATTTGTGGATGAGGCTCTTTATCTTCTCAGATGGTAAAGCTGCCCACTCCTCTTGACAGTTGCCAGTTGTGGCTGAAATTTTGAGTTGATCTTCTTGACCGTGGTTTGGTTTCAACAGAACCCCTCATTTTCCACTTCTTGGTTAGAGTTTGAACACTGCTGATTGGTATTCTCAATTCCTCAGATATCTTTTTATATCCCTTTCCTGTTTTATACAGTTCAACTACCTTTTCCCACAGATCCTTTGACAATTCTTTTGCTTTCCTCATGACTCAGAATCCAAAAACGTCAGTGCAGCACTGGATGAAAGATGCAAGGGTCTGTCAGGAGTCCAGAAACTCATTGACCTTTTACACACACACACACACACTAATTACAAGTAAACAGATCACAGGTGAGGATGGTTACCTTTAATGGCCATTCAAACCCCTTTGTGTTAACTTGTGTGCATATTATCAGGCCAAAATCACCAGGGTATGTAAACTTTTGATCAGGGCCATCTGGGTAGTTTCTGTTGTCATTATGATTTTAAAAGAGTAAACACAGTTGATTGATAATAAATGGCTTCAGCCAAACACTAATCATGAGTGAAAAAAATGTTTTTGTGTTATCATTCATATTCTCTGAAAAATAGCCAAGAAATCATAAATTCTGCCAGGGTATGTAAACTTACGAGCACAACTGTATATATATATATATATATATATATATATATATATATATATATATATATATACACTATATTACTAAAAGTATTGGGATGCTTGCCTTTACACACACACATAAACGTCCCAGTCTTAGTCCATAGGGTTCAATATTGAGTTAGCCTATCCTTTGCAGCAATAACAGCTTCAACTCTTCTGGGAAGGCTGTCCACAAGGTTTAGGAGTGCGCTTATGGAAATTTTTGACCATTCCTCCAGGAGCATATTTGTGAGGTCAGGCACTGATGTGGATGAAAAGGCCTGGCTCGCAGTCTCCACTCTAATTCACCCCAAAGGTGTTCTATCAGGTTGAGGTCAGGACTCTGTGCAGGCCAGTCAAGTTCCTCCACCTCAAACTCGCTTATCCATGTCTGTATAGGCCTTGCTTTGTGCACTGACCCAAATCATTTGTTGGAGAGGGGATATGGTGTGGGTTGTTTTTCAGGTGTTGAGTTTGGCCCCTTAGTTCCAGTGAAGGGAACTCTTAAAGCATCAGCATACCAGGAAATTTGGGACAATTTCATGCTCCCAACTTTTGTGGGAACAGTTTGGCGATGGCCACATCCTGTTCCAACATGACTGCGCACCAGTGCTAGTGTACAAAGCAAAGTCCATAAAGACATGGATGAGCAAGTTTGGGGTGGAGGAACTTGACTGCCCTGCACAGAGTCCTGACCTCAACTCGACAGAACACCTTTGGGATGAATTTGAGCGGAGACTGTGAGGCAGGCCTTCTCGTCCACATCAGTGCCTGCCAAATGCACTTCCGGAAGAATGGTCAAACATTCCCATAGACACACTCCTAAACCTTGTGGACTGCCTTCCCAGGAGACTTGAAGCTGTTATAGCTGTAAACAACTCAATATTGAACCCTATTGGCTAAGACAGGAATGACATTACAGTTCATGTGCATGTAAAGGCAGGCGTACCAATACTTTTGATAATAGAGCGAGTGCGTGTGTGTGTGTATATATATATATATATATATATATATATATATATACATATATATATATATATATATATCCTTGAAAAATAGACACATACAGATCTTCATAGACCAACTGTTTGAAGCATTAAAGTTGAATGTTGAAAATCCACATTGTAATTACAGCTCTCATGGGGCTAGCCATTGCTAGGATAAATCTCACTGTCATAAAGTCCCACTTGATCATGTCATTATGTAAAACCCATATTCACTTGAGAGTCCATTCACACCAGCAAGCCAGGTTGAACACACAGCTGTTGGTATGTGCTGGGAGGAATGATTCAGATGCACTGATCCCAGTGCATCACACTGTTTACATTTTTTTTTGTTTAAACTTACATAAATGTCACAAGAGACATTTAATTCCGTTCTATTCACTATATTGGCATTGCAATACATTTGTTTGTATTTCACTACTTGTTTTCAGTGCACACCACTGCATCCCAGTGGTGTGAATTGGCTTCATGGAAAGCAAGGAAAATTGCCTTGTCTTATCATTGGGATTGCACTGAGCAGGGAAGTCCAGTGTAGACCAACGCAAATGATGGGAACTGGTCTTTATTACTAAATCATGATTGGAAGGCTAACACACAGACTGTTAAAGAACTGAACCCTGGAAGTTGTGCCCAAAGGACTAATTAATAACACAGCCTGTAGTCTCCCTGCATCCAATATTTTCTGCGCTGGGTCTCAAAGTGAAGGTGGCAGTCTTGGAGGAGACAGGGCTTTGCCTCTTCTATCACTCCAGATCTCCTGAGACAAGCAGTCAGAGATAAAAGTGTCATGGAGCTCATACTTCAAATAGATAGTCATATGGCTGTATGGAATAGGGAGTGCCTAGGCACATTCACATACCAGCAATTGGTCTGCTATTTTTCAGGTGTGTTTTTGAGTCAAAGGGTTAAATTTAGGTATACCTAAAATTTCCTAAATATTCTCTGTCACATAAAAATGGTTCCTTTTCGAGTTCCGCTATAAAGATGCTACAAGTGACTTCTTGCAGAGTATGCAAAGTGAAAAGTAAATTGTCTGCATTATATAAATACCTGCAGTAAACAACACATCTGCTATCTTAAGAAGTTTGTATTCCCCATTGGGAGTTTGTTTTTCTTTTTTTTCAGATTGCAGAAATACACACTATTGAAGTTTCCATTCACACCTGTCTGATTTGTCACACTTCAGCCATTGCAAAATAATTCCATTATTATTTACAGAGGCCATTCACACCCAAGCAACATCATTCTGTACAACTTGGAAAAAGGCACAGATTCGTCTTTTGGTGCAACATGGTGCACTATGGCCCCATACACTTCAACTGAAGCACTTGCAAAAATGCAAGCTAAAATTTGAGTCTTAGGTTAGACAGTAATGATTTCACTTATTTTACTCAAACACAAAGCTGTATTTAGATATTTGAATAATTTGATGTTTGGTGCCTGAACTGACCTATGACAAGGCATAACTTTATCTTTACAGCTGAGTCCCATGAGCAGGTCTGCTACTAGTGGACTCACTTTTGTGAGATACTGTATATCATAGTTTGTAGACTCTATAACTTTCCTACAGACTGAATAATATACACTGATTTGGGTTATTTTCACCAAAGAAATGTATCAAAATACATTTTGGCCCAAATTCATGAACAAAGATTATTTATTTGCAAAATTGTGTAACAGAAACAAAGGAAAACATGTTTTTTTCAGTTTTTTTTTCATTTATTTAGCAAAAATAAAAAAAAGAACAGTGGTGATTAAATACCAACCAAATAATTCTCTATTTGTGTGAACAAAATTATAAAAATGTATTTTGTGTAAAGTGTTGCATGATTGTGCAATCGTCATTCAAAGTGTGACAGCACTGAAAGCTGAAAACTGGCCTGGGCAGGAAGGGGGTAAAAGTGCTCTGTATTGAAGTGGTTAATGAAACAACAGTTGGTGCCAGTCCCCACCACATCCTTAGCAACCAGTGACATCACCCAGCCCTATCCATTTGCTGGCTGGGAATTTAGGGCTAGAGAAAGTGACTGACATCATTGCCCTAATATGTCTACATGTCCATATTTGGGCAATGACGTTGACCTGATATTGCTATGGCTATATCTGGTCAATGACATTAGTGGGTATACCTTGCCCATTTGTTTACATTACAGATTAGAGCTCAGGGAGCTGTCATTTTGAATGCCTGAGCTACAGGATTAGACATGTTGACCTGTCAATGTGTTTGTTTCTTTTTGTGTGTCAGCAGGTATCATTCATCACGATTGAAGAGGATCTGCAATGCTGGACGACGTTTGGGTTTTTTTATTTTTCAATAAAGAATTTGTCAAAAGTTTGGTTTCTTTATTTACTATTTGTATTTTTCTGAATGCATAGGTGTACCTAGGGGTGCATAATTTGGCATTCACATGGGAAGGCAGTAATGGGGGGCCCTTATTGTTACATAGTTAGTAAGGTTGAAAAAAGACACAAGTTCATCTAGTTCAACCAAGGGAAAAAAACAAAAATACAAAAAAATACAATCCTATACCCACAGTTGATCCAGAGGAAGGCAAAAACCTAGCAAAGCGTGCTCCAATTTGTTCCAGCATAGGAAATAAATAATTCCTGATCCACCAAGAGGCAATCGGATATTCCCTGCATCATATAAAGTTACCTATTGTTAAAGGGGTCTTCTAGATTCCAAAAAAAAACAACTTCAAACCCCCACAACCACTGTGTCATGGTTGTGGGGAAGAGACCCTTGTCTTCATCAACATGGGGACAAGGTGTTTTGCCAGGGAGGTTCCCCCTGGCAAGGAATCCCCCATGTTGTTGAAGGCATGTAGCTTGGTTTGGTTCAAGAAGGGGGCCACACATTTACCAGCCTCTTTCTTAACCCGACAGGCTGCATGTTCAGAGGGTTTGATATAGATTTTGGGGGACCCAATGCTTTTTTTAATTGTTTGTTTTTACATAGGGTTTCCAATTTTATCATAACATTTATAACAAGACTTTGAGGAGGGGCTCCACAGTGTTTTTTTTTTTTTTTCATGTGGTCCCCCTTGACTTCCATAACAAACCCTCATTAAAATGCAATTTTAGGGGGAATCCCGCACTGTTTTTTTTTTCGTGTGCGGGGTTCACTATTGTCATCTATATCAGATCTCCATCTAGAATAGGGGCCTGGCATAGATGAAAGGATTCCCCAGCTGCTTTGTTCACAAACATAAATAAGTGGCTTGGAGCTGTCATTTAAAAATAATTTAAATGTAAAATTTTAAAATGCCTTTTTCTTTGTAAATGTTTTGCTGTAGTAGGTTGTAAAGATTGTACAGATTCATCACTTAAAGGGGTTGTATACAATCACCTTGTAAAACAACCCATTCAGTTTAAAATAGAAATGAAAGGCAAAACATTTTTGTATGAATATAAGAATACATTATAATTACCTTTTTTTATAAGTGATCACATTCCTTCTGTTCTCAGCTGCATAAGAGCTGGGGGAAGGAGAATCAGCAGCACAATGAGCTTCCCAGTAAAAGGCTGTGCAGCAGGGGAGTGTTCTCACAATGGCTAGAGAACTGATCACAGTGTGTTTTCCTGCTTAGTGCAATCAGTTTTTAATCAGTTCCGGACTGCCCACCCCATATATACTGCAGCAGGACGGCCCGGCTGCGCAAAACCAAGTACAGGTAGGTGGTTTTGTACACGTGCGCACACATGCGCACACACATGTGCACCGCCCCTGCTGTGATTGGACACAGTGGGAGCCAATCAGCGGGTCTGGTGGCAGCGATGGCCGCCACGACCTGCCGATCGTTCTCTGCAGAGAAGGATCAGCCGTCTGCCTATGTAAACAAGGCAAATGGCTGATCTGTCAGGGAAAAACAGAGAGATCTCCTGATTTAGCTAAGCTGAAACACAATCTCTCTTTTTCTCTGTGACACCCCCCCCACAGTTAGAAAGCACCTCCCTAGGACACATTTAACACCTTGATCGCCCAGGTGTTAATCCCTTTCCTGCTAGTGTCATTTATACAGTAATCAGTGCATTTTTTTAGCACTAATCACTGTATTGCTGTCACTGGTCCCCAAAAAGTTTCCCTAAGTGTCAGATGTCGCAGTCCCACTAAAAATCACTGATCACCGCCATTACTAGTAAAAACAAATAAAATAAATAAAAAGTCCCTAAATCTAAAAATATGTCTCAGAATACATATTGGCTTAAACTGATGAAGAAAGGTGATTTTTTTTTTATTGGGAATGTTTTATAGCAGAAAGTAAAAAAATATAGCTTTTTTATTCAAAATTGTCACTCTTTTTTTTCTATTATATCACAAAAAATAGAAAAAAAACGCAGAGGTGATCAAATACCACCAAAAGAAAGCTCTATTTGTGGGAAAAAGGGCATCAATTTTATTTGGGTACAGCATCGCATGACCACACAATTGTCAGTTAAAGCAACTCAGTAGCGTATCGCAAAAAATGGCCTGGTCAGGAAGTGGGTAAAACCTTCCGGAGCTGAAGTGGTTAATAGGAAAGCAGAGGGACTGGCAGGAACACCATGGATTTCACATAAAGGAAGCATCCAAAGAGAACAGCATGCTTTCTCATACAATACATGGTACAGCAGGCACATATCAGGAATATGAAGTTTTGGGGAAACAAACGCTTTAACAGGTATCTCCCAGGCATGTTATTTAAAAGAATTTTACAGTTTTAAATTTTTCACCTTAAGTATTATTAAAATGCTGCTTCCCCGCCAAACAGAATGAAAAATGTTTTGCTTTGGTATATGTTCCCCAGGGCAGGGCCTAACCCTCTCTTCCCCATTAAAGCTGTTTGACAATCCCTTACTTATTAGCCTAGCAAATGGCCATTATCAAGTTTTAACATTCAGCTCCCTTCCACTTCAATGGATTTCAGATTTGCCACCCAAACTTTATTAATGCTTGGCGAATCCACTCTCAACCAAACCCAGGTACATTTGGCACATGCCTGCTGGTAAATTACATCTCAATGATATAATCTTCCATGATAATATGATTGTTTATGGGTAGCCTTCATAACCTACTCTGAAGAAAATATGTAGAAACAGTATTTTGTGCTTTTGAACAGAGCACCTTTACATTGTTTCTTATTGACTAAATTGGAATAAAAAATTGGGTTTGGCAGGCTCTCAAGGCAAGGTTTTACTGCTGTATTGTATGATCTCAGATAAAACTGTGATACAAGACAGCAGTTAATTAAGAATAGAACTATTGTTAATAACTTGATTTGATGAAATAATGTATTAATGAGGAAAAGGGGGAGGGGGGCAAGGCTGTGTTCATTATAAAATTGTCCTCTGCCACTTTACAATATGTCTCATTTACATGTCTCTAGATTCCATCCCTTTCTGCACTAGTTTTATTGAAATGGCATGCAACTGCAGTTACATTTTATAATGTGCTTGTAAACATACTTAAGCACATTATAGCACACTTTGTGCATTTATAACTAGCTGAGCTTAATTTTGACTCAGTTTTTTTTTTTTAAGATCATTCCTGTAAAACTGAAATGATGCGTTGTTGCGGTCAAACTGAAACATGTCTAAATTATAAATGCAGTGAAGTTATGCATGCAGGAAGCTTCTTGATGCTGGGTTCACACAAATGCGATGCGGGAACCAGCGCGATTCCTGTGCAGATTCCCACGTCGCATGTCACTAGCAGGCAGTTCACACTGCCCTCTGCGAACCACTGTAGGTGTCAATAGAAAGTTATTGACACACCCATATTGGATTACAGTGCAAACTGTCAAATGGTAAAGGAATCAGATCGCATGGGTGTGAACACCCATGTGATCTGATTCTAGTGCAGACCAAAAACAGGGTCCTGCACCATTTTGGTATGAATGCGATGCGATTTCCAACATACATTTTACATGGCTGAATTTGCATCGCACAGACATTGCATGTGATCTGCACAGCAATGTGGTGCGAATCACATATGATGTCTTTGTCCGCACCAGTGTGAACCCAGCCTAAGTGTGAACAGGCCCTTAAAATGTTAAATCCAACTCCAGCCAAAGCCTTTTATTTCCATTTGTATATAGCAAGGAAGAGTTAGATCCTTTGTCAGGGTCAGAGCAGGAAGTGAAGAAAAATCTCTCCAATAGGGAAACTATTGTTGTTGTTTTTTTTTTAATTGATGTTTATAATAATTCTTATTAAGTCCTTATCCCTTAGTTCTTGTCCTATTGTCACAGTATATTAGTTTAATAGTCTCCCTCCCAAAGAAATGGACAAAAATAAACACTTAGTAGAGTCTCTAAACTTTTTCTACATTATCCAACGCTAAATTACGTTTTGTCTGGGGTTGGGCTATAATTACTCTTGTACTTCTGAAGCAGAAAATATGTTCCTTTTCAAACCATACACACATGAATGTGATTATAGTATGAGAGTTTATCTACAATGTTTGTAGCTTCTTTCTATACTTTGCCAAGAGAAGTTAGTTATAATGTAACTTGCTGATTTTTACCATCTGACATATAACAGTCATTAGTCTGTATTGTATCTTTGTCTAAAGGGATTCACAAAGAAGAAGCATCAACTACTGAGAAAATTAAAACATCTGTCATTACCATGAAAAACGTTACTGAAAACAAATGTCATTAAATTACATGTAGAACTAAAGTATATGTCACTCTTTGATAGCTATCACCGAATATATGTCAACGACAGTCATAACGTAATATCATTGATAGACTGAACATAACAAATGGGATTGACAATGTGCCTGAAAAAGAGCTGCTAGCTATGTTTTCTATCATGCACAAAAGAACCACTGAACTCTGGACAATCCAGCAACTGGCAGCTTGATTTTCATTTAGTAAAAAGCTTGTTCTAAAATAGACAACTACTATCTTGACAATATCTAGAATGCTTAGCAAAGTCTAGTGATCAGCAAGAAACATCACTTTAGAATGCTATAGATAATAAAAGGTGTAGGATAAAAGAAAATAAAGCCTAAATAGGAAATGATTACAATAAGCCAAGTCAGACCAATTATGCTGGTGAAAATGACCATTATAGAGCCTTCTAAGCTGCCCAGCAACTAAATACCAAGCAATATGTAATTTTCAGGAGCAGTAGTAGCATGAGTTTGAAAGGTTCAATTTACTAGCAGTAATGGCTTTGAGATGCCCTTTAATAATCACAAGGATTATAGTGATGCCTATCAGTGAAGTAAGCACAAAAAGGATTGCTAGGTTTTGCCATGATGTAAAACAAGATACACATTAATTGTAGTGACAGCCAATAATATATTGACCAGTTTAAAGAGTAGCCTATTAAGACATATTACAGAAACAGCATTGTTAAGTACAATGCAATTATCATAAGTTACATTAAAGGCCAATATGATTTTCAGTTACATGTCCAAATATCTTCAATGCTATCCTCCCCTATGCCTGATCACCCTTTACCACTAGCAGTCAGATAGGGTTATCATCAAACATGACAATCATAGAATAATTATTGTAGGAGCTAATTTTGAATA
The DNA here is from genome assembly GCA_018402905.1 of Glandirana rugosa. NCBI lineage: Eukaryota > Metazoa > Chordata > Amphibia > Anura > Ranidae > Glandirana > Glandirana rugosa. The sequence goes on along the minus strand of BLSH010033900.1, from coordinate 749,867 downwards.
CACTTGTGCTGGACACTTCCTCTCTGAGCTGCTCCTTGCCATCCTTAGTCACAGTCAATATTTGAGCAATGATGTCTCCACTATTCTCACTCCTCCCCATATATTGCTGATGACAGTTCAGGGGGCTGTCATCACATTAGGATGGTTGGGTTTTTCTTTCATTGTTCACTATTCATCATGATTGATGAGGATCTCGACATGATTGCCAATGGAGTTACATTGTGGGCAATACTTTTAAATAAAGATCTTGTGAAAAACATGTTTTTGCTGTTTACTTTTTTGTCAATGAGTAGGGATACTCTTCACCCCATTCTCCTTCATATGGGGAGGATACCTGAAGGCTCCTTAATTGCTTCAGGAGACTTCCAAATTTTTATAAACCTTCCTGCCCACAGAACCCCACATCTGAACATTCAGCCTGGAAGGCCAAAAAAGAGATGACAAGCATATGTCCCCCTTTCTGAACCACACATGTCCACATGCCCTCAACATGGGTGTTACAGTGACATCATTGTCTATATTTGCTTAATGATGTTACCTGGGAGACCCTGCCCAATTATTTATATCAGCTATCATCTGCCAGAGATATCATTTGGCCAAGGGAAGTGATGGGAACAGCTGTGTGCCAGTGAATGGGTCATTTTTTGTGAATGAGTATGGGTAGTATGTATGCTTTGCTCATTCACAAAGGGTGCAGGTATGTTGAGGCCTCAGCATTGTTTAAGGGGGTCTCCAGTTTTTCATAAGCCCTGTTGCCCACATACAACCACATGATGAGAGTTGGGGAAAAGAGGCCCTTGTCCTCATCAACATGGGGAGAAGGTGCTTTGCTAGGTGGACCATTTTAAGAGTATGTGGCCTGGTAAGGTTTGGGGGGGGGGGGGGGGG
>BLSH010033900.1:681079-708232 GCA_018402905.1 Glandirana rugosa | reverse complement strand
AAAATTACTTAGAACAACATTATATATATATATATATAAACATTATATATTTTTTTTTTCTAACACCCTAGAGAATAACATGGCGGTCATTGCAAAACTTTATGTCACACCGTATTTGCGCAGCGGTCTTCCAAATGTGCTTTTTTAAAATAAATTCAGTTTTTTTAGTTAAAAAATAAGAAAACTGTAAAGTTAGGCCAATTTTTTTCCATATTGTGAAAGATAATGTTACGCCGAGTAAAATGATACCCAACATGTCATGCTTCAAAATTGCGTCTGCTCGTGGAATGGCCACAAACTTTGCAACTTATAAATCTCCATTGATGATGTTTAAAAAAATTCTACAGGTTAGCAGGTTTGAGTTAGAGAGGAGGTCTAGTGCTAGAATTATTTCTCTTGCTCTAACGATCGCGGCGATACCTCACATGTGTGGTTTGAACACCGTTTTCCTATGTGGGCGGGTCTTACGTATGCTTTCGTATCTGCACGCGAGCTCGGCGGGACGGAGCGCTTTGAATTTTTTTTTCTTAATTATTTATTTTGCTATATTTTTTTAAAAAAAATTGATCACTTTTAGTCCTATTACAAGAAATGTAAACATGAAAACAGCATGCCAGGAACTCTTAAATATGAGATCTGGGGTCAAAAAGACCTCCGATCTCATATTTACACTTAAATGCAAAAAAAAAAAAAAAAAAATTTGAAAAAAATGACAGTCCAAAAAAATATGGGCCCTTTAAGACCGTTGGGCGGAAGTGACTTCTGACGTCATTTCCGCCCTGCCGTATTATGGAGCCGAGTGAGCGGCTTCAGCCGCTCAGTCAGCTCACGGACACTGGGGGGGACGGATGCGATCATCTCTGCCACTGCTGACGGGTCCGGTAAGCGGCGGAGATGACGGGAAAGCAGATAAAAGTAATCTTGCGGCAAATCTGCCGCTAAGACCACTTTTATCTGACGGGGAATCACCAGAAGAAAAAAACGGTGCAAGCACCATTCAGATATCACCACTCAAACCCTAGGACGTCATATGACATCCGGCGGTACGGAAGTGGTTAACACTCTTTATACAATGGGGGTTATTTACTAAAACCGGAGCATGCAAAATATGGTGCAACTCTGCAAAGAACCCAATTAGGTTCCATGTTTTATTTCCAAAGCCTAATTGAAGTTTGAAGCCACACAACTTCACCAGATTCTGAGTGCACCAGTTTTAGTAAATCTTCCCCTATGCCATTATAAAAAAAACTGTGGGTTGGTGGATGCAAAAAACAGAATTGCAGAAAATGCACATGCACAAGCAGTAAGCCTCTTAATGTATGCAATTAAAATAGACAGCACAGATAACAGGCAAAATAAAAAGTGCCAGTCAGAGCAGCTCTGTTCCTTGTGAACAATGTGAACCAATCACAGTGATCAAATGTGTAAACACATGCTGTATTTACATGCAACCATGTCTCCCCTTGCTCTCACAACATAAAAAGGATTGTTGCTCCTCAGTATGGTGAGTTTATTTACTGTGTTAAAGTGATTCTTAGGGCAGAATATTTTTCATCTTAATGCATTCTATGCGTTAAAATAAAAAGACCTTCTGTGTGCATCAACCCACAATCAGCCCCCTAATACTTACCTGAGCCGTATCTCAATCCAGCAATGTGCACGGGTGACTCTCCCTCCTGATTAGCTGAGACACAGCAGCACAGTGCCATTGGTTCCTGCTGCTGTCAATCAAAGTCAGTTAGCCAATGAGCAGAGAGAGGGGCGGGGTCACACTATCTGAATGGTCACACAGAGCTGCAGCTTGGCTTGGGAGCCCCCATAGCAAACTGCTAGCTGTGGGGGCACCCATTAGGAGGAAGGGGCCTGGAGTGCTGATGGGGAACCCGAAAAGAGGAGGATCGGGGCTGCTCTGTGCAAAACCACTGCACAGAGCAGGTAAGTATAGCTTGTTTGTTATTTTAAAAAAAAAAAAAAAAACAAGACTTTAATATCACTTTAATTTACCAGCACTGTCACTAACCACTGATTGGAAAGGATATGTTACTGCCACTAGATGGTATAAGGGACATTTATTAGCACTAGCCAGTGATTTGGGGGGGGGGGGGGCACTATACTGTCAATAACCACCAAAGTTATGTGTTTTTCAGATAGTAACATTGGCCACAAAAAATAAGAGGAGAGGGGGATTTTTATGCTAATCATGCTAACCATAATGGTTTGGGGCATTTATCACAACATAGCAACACCCTCTTTTTGTAAAAACACCTCTGTTTTAATACAATGCCAATCAAAATCGATGCTAGGAAGCTTCTCTAATCATTATCTTTTAGAAATGAAAATATATTATAGATGAAAATTACATGAAAGGTAATTATAAGTAATCCCAATGTTTTGGTCTTTTTTCCTTTATATTGAAAAAATGAAAACCACTCAGGGGCTATTAAATAACACAAAAATCTCTCTCACAAAAGGAATTATTTTAAATTAATTTGGGTATAGTGTTGCATGATCCAGTAATAGTCAGTCAAACTATGACAGCAGTGAAAATCCAAAAACTATATGGTAGTGAATCAGTATATACAGACTAGTGCACAAATGGTTAATAAACAGATATATGAGAAAACGATTTTGTTGCTGAATATGTGATCACATTCCGTGGTTACAGTGAAGAAATTGCTTTAATATTCATATTGTACATGTCACATCCAATCTGACTCATTCTTCAGCTTAAAAAATAGACAAAAGTGAGGAACAGACCAGTTTGATAATGACAATCTGACAAAGGCAAATTAACATTTCATGATCTAACCCAAAATATATTAAACTCAGTGGAAACAGTTGAATTATTATATGCCTAACTACCTGTCAGAAAAATCTTCCAAAATCTGCAGAAAACTCTGTGAACCATGATTTGTATGGAATAGAAAAAATATGCCTAGAGGACATTGCAGGCCATAGATGTATCACAGATCAACAATGAACGACCTACTCAGAAAATAGTAATATCCCACAGTTTGTCTTGTCTTAGTCACACCGGGTAGTCAGTTAAATGTGGGCTAATAGATTTAGCTTTATAAGTAGAGCAATAATTACATTCTTTCCAGTTAATTTCAAATTAATTTTCAATATTTTCAAATCTATCCCTTTTACACAAACAGTCCTTATTCGGGTACTTCCTATGATAGGATGACAATGCTCTGTTGCTGTCTTCTAATTGCACTCCTGCCCTTTTTATGTTGCATTGGCTTCTAATGAAGAATACAAGTGACCTCTTCCATAGACATTACACACACGGTCAACTGTTGTAATCAAGAAACCTGCCCTGAGAAATGACATGCAGCAGAAAGTACATGTGAGTATTTTCCTAAACATTAACTAATTATGTATGATACATAGTGCTTTACCAAACTAATGTCACTCAATTAAGATTTTTATCTATCTTAAAGAGTACTTCCACTTTTGCAGCCAAATAGGGATAATAATGTATTTGTTACATATCTTCAATACATAGCATAACTTAAAACAAATGCACATTACCTTTTTAGATGCTATTTTCTGAAATTTCAAGAGAGGATAAATGCTACTTAGTTCTCTTTGTTATAAGGAGGGCTAGGAAGCTGTGTTTACCATAATTAACCGTGTCTGGAAGCAGATATTTCATCAGTTGTACTAGATTTAAACAGTCTGTCTAAACAAAAGGTTAAAGGTTTCGGAGTTGACTTCTCCATTGTATGTTAACCACTTGCCCCCTTCCTTACCAGTGCACTTTTTGCAATAAGGCACTGTGCCACTTTAACTGACAATTGTGTGGTTGTGCAACGTTGTATCCAAACAAAATTTATGTCCTTTTTTCCCACAAATAGAGCTTTCTTTTGGTGGTATTTGATCACCTCTGTGTTTTTTATTTTTTGCACTATAAACAAAAAAAGACCAACAATTTTGAAAAAAAGCCCAATGTTTTTTACTTTTTGCTATAATACATATCCAAAAAATATATATAAAAAAATGTATGTATTCATCAGTTTAGGCCAATATGTATTCTTCTACATATTTTTGGTAAAAAAAATTGCAATATATTGATTGGTTTGCCCAAAAGTTATAGCGTCTACAAACTATGAGAATTAATTTATGGCGTTTTTTTTTTACTGGTATTGGAGGCGATCTGCAATTTTTAGTGGGACTGCGATATTGCGGAGGACATATCGGACACTTTTGACACTTTTTTGGGACCACTGACATTTATACAGTGATCAGTGCTATAAATACAACATGCGAGACATACAACATCGCTGGAGCTAGAGGGGACTGTAAGTATTAGGGGGGCTGAGGGGGGCTGTTGCACGTAGAATGCTTTTTATCCTAATGCATAGAATGCATTCAGATAAAAAAACCTTCTGCCTTTACAACCCGTTTAACTGAAGATTGTTAGCTTTGATAATAAATCCTGGAAGCGGATTTGTTTCTATGCAGAGTTGCATCGGATTTTGCACTCTCCAGTTTTAGTAAATCAACCTCATAGTGTGTTTTTTCTCAAATTTAAATGCAAAAGAGGAAATACACTTTAAGTAAGATTACTTGTACATAGTTGTACATTGAAGTTATGCTGGTTTATATAGTTTTCTGCATAGAGTAAGCAAACAGTAGTTAGGTCTTCATTGCAGCAGGAGTTACCGGTGTACACCATAAAGAACATATTGGTAGCCTAATCCAAAGCCAAGTAGTGAAAATCTTGCTAAAGACATCAAGTATGTGCAAATGTTTGCATACGTGTGACTTTTACCACTGATGAAATAGAATGAGATTGCTTGTATGCCTATTGAGTAATGCTGTTGATTTAAAGTTTACCTTTAATTCAGTATAAGGTGTTACAGAAGAGGAAAAGAGATGTCACACATCTGACACCTGTTGAAGGAAACATGTCATCAGAAAAACAGAGACTGCCAATGCTGAGCTCCTGAAAATGTTAATTTCTTGGCAGACAGCGAACATTATAAAGACTTTTTTTTGACATTCCAAATCTGCATACCTATTTCAGGTCAGAAGCTCCAGACATATTGATGCCAGTGTAATTAGAATTTTCAATAGGAGGTAAACAGTGGCATTTTGCAAATTTATCTCATGAAAGGAATAATGTAATGGTGTCCATAGACATCAGAGAACTAAACTAAACAAATGTGTGTTAGTCTGGATAGTTGCTTGCATAGGCATAAGTGTCTTCAATAATAGAAGGCCAAAGATAAGTATCAAATGATTTTCAATATACATGAAATCTTTATTTTTACAACTTAGAACAAAATATGTTTCACTCGCTGCTGGCCAGAACACTGTGCAAAGCATCTTGTCCTCAATCTACAAACAACAAATCATGCTGGGTTATAACTTCAATCAGTTGCCCCTGAAAATTGCAAGCTTGCAAAATACATTTGAAGAGGATCCTTTAGAATTCTATGCTGCTGCTAAAGTAAATATTATCCCTATAATAATTTATTCATTAGCACAATTGTATTTTAATCTGTCATGACAAAGTGTCCTGTAACAACCAACAAAATATATTTATTTTCCATATTTGCCCCCCACATGCATCTATTAGATTTTTATTATTTTTAATCTTTCATCAGCAGTTGGAAAGACACTGTACATTTATTGTTATTGGGCACTTGCTGGGCTAACCATTGCCATATCTATGTTTTAATGAATGTAATATCAGCAAGGAAACACCAGGATACCATATTCCAGCTGATACTAAAGCGCATCTCTAAAAGTGTTCAACTGGGCATTTTTTAGACCTGTTGTACATCATTTATTTTGGTTGTCATATCTATCTATAGTACATATATTAGTACAAGTCTAAGATTTACTGGACTGTCAGTAAAGAACAAATGATTAACATAAGGCTCAAATCACAAAGCTTATATGCCAGGATGAGGATCGTTATTTACAGTACTGTATATAAAAAAATCTACAGTTAATTTAAGCTGAGTACAATGATATTTCAAAATGTCAGCCAAGTGGCTAAAACAAAAATACTTACCTTGTGCAAAAGCTTTGTGAACTAAGAATATATTTTGCTAATGCTGTAATGTAGCACTATTAAGACTAAGTCTTTGCTAGTCTTAATAGTGCTACATTACAGATTTTTTTTTTTTTATAGCTAAACCAATTGAAAGCAAACTTTAATGGCTTAGTGTTGATTGATGAGGAACCTTGGTGATAACTTTAGCCTTATTTAATTCCCAAATGAGTGAGTAAATGTTTATAACCTCTGGATAGTGCTTGGTTATTATACGTTACTCAGCTGGAGAGATGTTCCCTCATTTTTGTGGTGTTTGTGACACCAAGACAAGAAAAGAGGGAACAGGGTCACTAGGACAGCAAGGCAGAAACATCAATAAAAAACTTGCAGAGATGCTAATGCACATTTTTTGATAATTTCTTGTCCGCCTTTCCCCACTGTCATCTATACAAAAAATGAAGGGAAATCATAATAGTGGGGATGCAAAAAAAAACCTAGATAAATAAATGTGCATTAACATACATTAAGAGAATGAATAATATTGAGGTGGCAGCAACATCCAATGGTATCTTAAAATACACAATTTTTTTTTAATCTGAATTATAATTTCATAATCACACTCATGTAACACCTAAAACTTTAAAATGCTTCTTGGTTCCTACTGTCCTGAAATTGTCCCTTTTAGGAATGCACACAGCAGAATATCAAACCTGTATCACAATAAAAACTGTTCCCTATATTACCTACATTAATCAAATAATATAAATAAAAAATCTTAAAGAATATGTTAACCCTCCATTTCATATTCCTGATATGTGCTACAGCACAAAATTGTGCAGCGCAATAGGTATAAAGATATGTTATAAAAAAAATTAAATATAGGGTTAAAATAGGGTGTAGCACAATACAAAGTGCATGTGAAGAATACCCATTGATCAAACAACACTCTACAAGACTCGTGATCAAAAACAAAACGTAATAAGGTGGAAAAAAAACATATATCTGAAGAGTCTCATATATATATATATATATATATATAGTGAAAACCACTTTGTAATAAAGTGACAGTTCATATATCTTCTCAGTGCTTCTGGTGACCCAACACCTTCAAGTGCAATGCCTGCTCACCTCAAATACCAGGCCCCACTACAGAGGCTAATAAGCTTCTGATCAATTCCTCCTTTAGGAGGTGCAGCAAGAACTTCTCTTCCTCCCGTCTTGGGGTATAGCTGCTGCCTTTCCGTCATCGCTCTTCAGTCATGCTAACATGGGTAACTGCTAAGTGGCGTCAAAGGCTTCGAATCCTCCCACCCATATGCAGTGGGAGGAGCCTAAGCCTGTAACATCACTTAGCAGTTACCAGTGTCAGCATGACGGAGGAGTGAAGAAGGAGAGGCAGCAGCTATTTTCCTGGGATGGGAGGAAGAGGAGTTCTTGCTGTACCTCCTATAGGAGTAATTGGTCAGAGGTGTATTAGACTCTGTAGTGGGGTCTGGTATTTGAGGTGAGTAGGCAATTGCACCTGAAGGTGGTGGGTCACCAGAAGCGCTGTGAAGTATTTTAGAGTGTTGTTTGATGAATGAGTATACTTCACATGCATGTTGTATTATTATTAATTTGTTTGTACAACATATTTTTATTATTATATTAATATTATAATTAATTATTAGTTAATATTATAATTTTATAATTATAATTAATATTATAATTAATTATTAATACTATAATATATTATTATTAATTTGTTTGCACAACATACCTGTTGCGTTGCACTTATTTTATGTTGTAGTAGATTTATGTGCTGTTTTCAGTGAACACACTGGTAAAGTGTTAGCGGGAATTTGTGCCTGGGTTGCAAGGCATACATACTGTATACATTTTCATTTGAGCACTTTATATACAGGGTTGAATTGGTGGTTGCGCTGATTATTTTTCATTATTATATTCCTGATGTGTGCCTGTTGTACCATTGTGAAAATGTATCCTGTTCTCTTTGTACTGCTTCCTTTGTGTGAAATACCTCGTGATGATGCCAGCCCCCCTGCTTTCCTATTCCAAACTGACCATATTTCAGTTTTCTGACTACTCTGGAAAAACAGACTTCCTGTCCTCCAATGATCAGACTTTTGCTGACGTGCCCCCCCCCCCCACCACACACACACACACACACACAGCTATTCACTGGGAAAATCAGTGTACTACTGTTTCTCCACTCCCACCTCTCTAAGCCTCATATGCATCTCTGAACAGAGATTATGTGATCATATATTAAAAGATAAAAAGGGTATTTGTAATGTTTTTAGAATATATGCATACACAAATGTTTTGCCTTTCATTTCTATTCTATACTGAAAAGCTGTTTTACAAGGTAAATGCTCACATGTACTTTAAATGGCTTTTAACCTCCCGAGCAGTATGATTATGTGACTATTTACAAGGTCAAAGCAATACATTGTTTTGCATGGAAATGTGTTGTTTAATATTGTAGGCTTATAATTCTTCGGAAAAACTCACTTAAATCTGTCCAAACAAAAATCTAGGAGACATCCCAGGTATAATAAAATTTGAAACATAAAATCAAAAATTATAATATAATGAATAATTATAAAAACAACAATATAATACTAATAATACATTTTATTCAATAATGTAATCAAACCAAAAACACTGAAATTTGTCCAAACAAGGGTGCAATATTACTAGTCACTGTAATACTAAACACTGCATATTGGTTTGAACTGTTTTTTTATTTTTTTATTTCAGGATTCCCAGCCTAGAGGCTAGATTTGGGGATTTATAGACCCCAGATCTCGCTGTAAAGGGGACCTGTCATGCCCTATTCCTATTACAAAGGATGTTTACATTCCTTGTAATAGAAGCGATTAAAAAATGTAAACCGAAACCATCAAAATAGAAAAATGAAAGTAAAATAAACAATAAAAAAAATTAAAAGCACCCCCGTTCCTGTGTCCTCACTTTCAGAAGCGAACGCATATGTAGGCCATGCCCACATATGTAAATGGCATTCAAATAGCTGTCGTCACTTTCAGTGTGTGATGACGAATTTTCCCACTAATCACTAGCGCTCAATTCTGCTAGTGATTCTAATTCACTATCACCGTCTTCTAGCTGGTCCAAAAGTGCTTTTGACATAGAGGTACACCTTTTGGATGCCATGGACGCTCTCAAGTTTCCAGGTAGAAAGTATGGCAGAAAGAATGGTAAAAGTGCAGGCAGGGCACTGGACAAAACACTAGGGACAAATCTGAGGTGAAATGATTTGATACGGTAATGTAATCTAAAGATTACTATGTATTGTGTGTGTGTGTTCATGTTTTTTAACTTCCTGCCGGCTCCGCGCCATGCGTTGCGGTGCTCACAGGGAATGGAGCACAGAATCCTGATACATTGGGTGGATGATCCAGCCAAAGGATCTGGCCAGAGGACACCTTCGGGATCACAGGGAGCATGTAAGTACATGCAAAGGAATTTAACAGTGTAATTCCGGGTGTGGCTGTGGCTTACCGCTTATGGTATTGAAAATTAACCCCGAGCCCCTGCAACATTACCGCTAGGAAGGTTAATCACCTCCATCCCAAACCAGGTGTTTTTTTTCAGTTGAAACTTGTTTAGCTTACCATGACTCTATATGGAATCATGCAGGAACGGACACATTTTAAATCATCCTTGTAAAATATTGAGGTATTTAGCATTTTATTTAATTTAATAAAGCTGTGTATTTTTTCCAAAGTACAATAAGAAAAGTGTATTTTACTTCCCACAATTAAGCTACAGTACATCTACATGTGATCACTAAGCGAGTTTGACATTTACATCATAAATTCATCTATTTCTCTCTTTAATTGAGTTCTAGAATATTGTAGACATAAGGCCACCATGGTCAATATAATTAACTCAGTATTTTCTTTTTGAATATTTTTAGAAAAAATAGCCTTCGTGTCAGTAAAGGACATTGAATACAAGAAGGTTGTCAAGTTTCACTTATTACCCAAAGGAATGTACAATTGCTTTATCCATTCAAGATTGTTTACATAGTTTGATAATTATACACTACTAACAGTACTGTTCTACAACTAATTATAAAGAACGCTATGCAGCTAGGTGTACTTTCAAAGAAATGACCAGTAGAAGATCAATGTTCAGACACTATTTTCTATGTCTTATTATTATTATTATTCAGGATTTATATAGGCAAAACAGATTGTGTGGTTTGCACAATTACACTATAGTTCAATTCAAGAAGAATCAGAGGGCCCTGCTCAGCAGAGCATACAATATTAAAGAAAGTCGAAGTTAAGAAAATAGCGTATATGAGAAATTCTTTATTAAACCAATAAAATAAAAGAACCTGATGTTTTTAACACTGTTAGCTATGGACAACAAAAAATAATCATGTTAGCACACCTTTCATACATAAGTCCTGTGTTCAGCATTTCCAGGATCTCCTCCTAACAGTATCATATCTTGTGTCTGCCACACTGCTTCAACCATTGTACCAAGGGGTAGATGTAGTGTGGGGAAAGATTTCCCAAAAAAAAACTGTTGTGACTGTACACTGCCAGACTATGTGGCACGGGGGAAAAAAGAAGGTATGATCCTTTGAGCTGTAGTCACTGTGCACTGGTGCACTGTGTGGAGAAGCAGAAGGGGGCATCAGTAGAGAGGGGAATGATTCCTCCAATGAATTGTAACCACCGTACACTGACAGAAAGGGCCAGTAGAGCGAGTAAGAATGAGTTATAATCACTGTACACTAAGAGACCGTGTGAAAAGGCAGGAAGGGATAGTGATAAATTAGGGAGACATTTCTACAATAAACTGCAGCCACTGTTTACTGATAGACTGTGTGGAGTGTCAGAAAGGGACAGATGTTGGAGAGGAAAGATTCCTACAATAAACTCATTTGAGTGCTGTCTGTGATACTTTTTATGTGCACTAAATCCAAATTATAGGACAAGCTTTTGGAGTGTACCACCTTCTTTTAAGCTCCAAGCAGTACTCAATAAACTGTATCCACTGTATACTAAAAGACTGTGTGGAGAGGAATCAGCGGGCAGAAGTAGAGTGGAAAAAGGTTCCACTAATGAGCTGTAGCCAGGGTGCACTGATAGGGTGTGTGGAGGGTCAGGGAGAGGTAGCAGTGTAGTGGGCAATAATTCCCTAATGAGCTGTAGCCAATGTACACTGACAGATTGGAGAGCATCAGAAAGGGATAAAGGTAGCGTAGGGGAAGAGTTTCATCATTTCTGCAACAAAATGTTACCCTAAAGAGCATGGTTTGGACTAAAAAAAAACATGCAATAGATCTCTACAATACATGTACATTCTTACTGTGTTATAACCCTGTTGAGACCCTGAAAGTACAAAAAAGTATTTGTTTTTCTTCCAGAAATGCACTCACTCCTACATCCTGTTGTGGGCTGGGAACACAAAGCATTTTTAAGGAGTGTTGTTAACTCTCAATTGTCTTACTGTCTTACTAAACTACTCAGTCGTTCCCTCTCTCAGATCTCTACAACACAATTGCTAATCATTCTAAAGTCTATGATAAGAAGTAGGACAGCTAAATAGGCTTCCTAAGATAACACAATTAGGGTTCATAGGACACAGGGCAGATCTGGGTTTCTGACAAGATCTACAGATCTTTAATTGCACTTAACAAACAATATAAAAATTCTCAGTCAATTATATATTTACCACACCCAAAAGAAGCAATATAGAGTGTTTTAGTAGTTTTTACATAGCTTTTAATCAGGTTATTGTCAGCACGAGGATTTGAACCTGGAACCCCTGCTGTGTCAGGTGATGTCTCTTCCTGATGAGCTATCTGGAACGCTGTTCCTGGACAATTTATTGAATGATTCTGTCTTGAATCTCGTTTCTCTTGAACCCTGAACTCTTTGCTCCTCCCATGAACTTCCTGATTTAAGCCATGTCGCTACACTTCCTGTTTGCCAGATTATTGTGCTCTCTCCAGCCAGTATCTCGCTCCTGTCTTCCCTGCTGCTGTCCATATTTTTCTACCACTCATTATTGACCCTTGGCTTGTTCCATGACTATGCTTCTGCCTGAACCCAACCTGCATATACTTTTTACTGACCTTTTGGCTTGTTTACAAGTATGCTTCTGTTTGATCCTATCCTGCTTAATCCGCTACTGGACCCTGGCTTGCTTACTTCCAGGTGGGGTGATTCTGAGGACTGTAAGTTGGTGCTAACATGCAGCAAAATCAATCTCCACCATTAGGAGCTTTGGTGAACACGGGTTAGTACTTAGATTCTACACCTCAAATGAGCCTGCACCATTTGCCAAGGTAACTTGCCTGTGTTCCTATCCTGATGGTTTTTGTGTGAGCTTCCCACTGCCATAGCAACTGGTGTTCGAGTCTGACCCCTTGATTGTCACAGTAATAATAACAGCCAATGCTAATTAATTTTGCTCCAGGCTTCTTAAGTGTTGGAAATCATTTACTTTACATTATTGGACTATATAACTTAGATTATGTAAATATTTTTCTTAATATAGTATTTTGTACAGTACATCCTCTGATGAGTAAATACACCACACCCATTTCTAAATAAATCACTATAGTCACCATTGATGAAAAAGGTCTTAAAAAATAAAATGCACCACTGACTTGCTTGGGTGCAATGATTATGAAAAAGATAGTAAAATACTCAAATTACCAGGTAAGGTATAAATTAGTGTCTTGGGTTGCCACTTGAGAAACGCCTGTGTAGTATGTATCAATGTGCTCACTAAAGATCTATGCTACACAGAAAGGCTCTTCTTGTGTTCTGTTTCTCATCCTGTGCTTAGTCCCCTGTTTATGTACACCAGCGCTATAAAACATCTGACATCCTCCTACCTACAGTCCTTTCTGCAATATCACCAATGAAATGGATCAATTGTTTTGCTGTCTGTATATATATCGTAGTATGTAGTATATGAAATAGTATAGTATATAGAATGATGCTTCTCTTAAAGTTTGACTAATACATTTAATATGCTTTACCCTTACCCCTTGCAAACCATTTGCAGCCCCACAGACAGAATATCTGGTTTTACTAATCCTGATTTAAATTGTCATTATAATCAAAGGTAAATAAGACATCCCTAATGTTTTTGGCTGAAGCCGGAGTTGTTTGAAATCGGTCTGATGTGGATAATGGCTCCTGTTACCTTGACCTTCGCTGAAGTTTCTGATGCCTTTTAATTAACTTTACCTTTGATCAATGGGCTTTGTTTACCTAGCCTGACCTTGTGTTGTTTTGATGACTGTGTGCCATGATTCTGTATCTTGCTTTGTTTCTGCCAGTTGTCACTGTTGCAAATCAGAGTGTATCTGAGGGTTTCAATCTGGAAGTCATCTACAGTACAGCCCATAATTTCTTGCAATGTGCCCTGGTGAACACTGGGCAGTTTGTTAGACTCTGCACTTTACATCCTTTTAGGGCATGCACTTACCTGGACTTTTCCACGACATAGTGCCTAGTTACAATATTAAAAATTTGTACTACTGTCAGGGACGTGCTGGCCATATTGCAGCCGAAGCAAATGTGCATGTACAGGCCGAAAATATTTGCACGCAGATATGAATGTCTATGTGCATGCACACATGTTGCCCATTAACACTGGCACCAAATGGCCTATGTAAGTGCAGAAGCCGCACTATTACATTGCTGGCTGATATGCAGCTTTACCCGTGTTCCTGTGATCTGTACTTGATTTCTGTGTTTGACCCAGTTTATCCAGACCACGCTTGCACTCCACTTATCCCGACTTTGGCTTGCCTTAGACTTCGTTTATCTCTGCTTATCTGCCTGATATCCTGTTGCCAACCTCTGCCTGCATCTTGACCATTCACTGCCTGCCATTTATGCTTATACCTGACCGTCTGTTGTTGACCTTGCTTGTCTGACCCTGCATCCAGTCTGTCTTGCTCTGCATTTTGCCTGGTGAAGCTGGTCGTCCATCTTCTGTATGCTGCCAGCTTTCCAGCATCTGCTACCAGCTGCTGTCTACCTAGCCTAGGGTCCGCTGTTCCTGCTGCCATCTGCTGCTTCAGCTATTCAGCCTAATGCTGGTGACGCACCTGACACACACCTCTGCAAACAATGGAAGATCTTACATGCACTCTTACCTCACCATGCTCTCACAGCCACTGTTGCAACATCAGTGGTCCTTGAGCTGGGGCTGTATGAGAGGTCTCCCTCTACACATCAGGCTCTGCCACAAGGTAGGTGACAGCTACACATTTTCCCATAGAGTTGTGACTGAGCCTTGGTGGGATAGTGGCAGCTTCTGAGCTGATATGTACTATTTACAACGCTGTCTATTTATAATGTCTATCTATCAGGATTACATTTTAGTGGACTGCAATTGAGTTCTGGCTATATAACTCGTGATACACTTGTGTTAAAACTCTTGAAAATGAATTGAAGAAATGCATCGGCTCTCATTATAATTGAACAACAGTTGGACCCCAAGACTTAATGGAATGGACATACAAATCATGCACTGACTGATTTTATGTGTCAGAACTAACTTTGACATGTCTGATGTCATTCACTGCATGTATCCAATTATATTTTAACATACTTGAAGACTACAAATGGTTTTCTGTGTTTTTGAGACATCCTTCTCAGCACTTCTTTAATTAACTTGTTTCAAATGGTTTTGAACTGAATAGATCATTAAACCTGTAATACAATGCTGACAGCACTGCTCTGAGTGCTCATTGGCTTCTATAATGGCTGCAAGTGCCAGTTCTCTAAAGTACCACATCCTGTTCCATGCTTTAACTGGTTTGGCAAACCAAGGCTGCACTCTGTCAATGTTAACCGTGATCTTATAATTAAAATTCTGGCTTCAGCTTAGTCCCCTCCCATTAGCCATGCAATTCTGATGTGTTTTACCGAGATTGGGCTTAATTGAATAAGACAAACCTGGGTGAAATTCATCAGAGGGCAAATCTAGTGGGAGGGGACTAAGCTGAAAATGGGATTCTGAATATATGGTTAACATTGACAGAGGGTAGCCTCAGTTTGTCATACCAAATCAGTAAATCTATTATATATATTGTGTTCACACTTTAAGCCATATATTCCCAACATTGGAGTGTATTTTCAGAGATTTTATGCAATTGAGCATTGATATGTAAATAAAAATCAAGTTTGTATTTGCTTAACCACCATACCGTGCCTGTTTTTTGGGTTCTGTGCTATGACTTAAAAACAGGTATTTTTGCTATAAAATTACTTAGAACCCCCAAACATTATATATATTTTTTTCTAACACCCTAGAGAATAACATGGCGGTCATTGCAAAACTTTATGTCACAGCGTATTTGCGCAGCGGTCTTCTGAGCGTGCATTTTTTTGAATAAATTCAGTTTTTTTAGTTAAAAAATAAGAAAACAGTAAAGTTAGGTACATTTTTTCCATATTGTAAAAGATAATGTTATTATGCCGAGTAAAATGATACCCAACATGTCATGCTTCAAAATTGCGTCCGCTCGCAGAATGGCGACAAACTTTGCAACTTAAAAATCTCTATTGGTGACGTTTAAAAAATTCTACAGGTTAGCACTTTTGCGTTACAGAGGAGGTCTAGTGCTAGAATTATTGCTCTCACTCTAACGATCACGGCGATACCTCACATATGTGGTTTGAACACCGCTTTCATATGTGGGTGGGACTTACGTATGCGTTCGCTTCTGCGCGCGAGCTCGGCGGGACGGAGCGCTTTAAATTGTTTTTTTTTTAATTATTTATTTCCCTTTTTACTTTTTATTTTTACACTGTTCTTTTTTTAAAAAAAAAATTGATCACTTTTATTCCTATTACAAGAAATGTAAACATTCCTTGTAACAGAAAAAAGCATGACAGGTCCTCTTAAATATGAGATCTTGGGTAAAAAAAGTCCTCAGATCTCATATCTACACTAAAATGCAAAAAAAAAAAAAAAATTTGAAAAAAATGACAGGCCAAAAAACTAAACTGTCCCTTTAAGACCATTGGGCGGAACTGACTTCTGACGTCATTTCCGCCTGGCCGTACTATGGAGCTGAGTGAGCAGCTTCAGCCGCTCAGTCGGATCCCGGACACTGGGGGGAGAGGATCGGATCATCCCCGCCGCTGCCGGCAGGTCCGGTAAGCGGCGGAGATGACCGGAAAGTGGCTGATAAAAGTAATCTCATGGCGAATCCGCCCCTAAGACCACTTTTATCAGATGCAGAATCATCTGAAGAAAAAAACGGTATCTGAATGGTGCCTGCAGCTGCAGGAACCATTCAGATATCACTTCTCAAAGGCAGGACGTCATAGTACGTCCACCCTTAGAGAAGTGGTTAAAGGCATGTTGGTTGATCTTTGCGTAAATGCATGATCATGTTTGAATAAGCATTTTTGCTTTGGTGATTATTCATAATCAGCAACACAATTGATATTACCTACATTCAGTTGAGCAATAGTTTGTTAAAAGAATTTTGAACACTCTCTATAACAACATATAGGGAGCATTTTCATTTATTTAAATTACATTCTATCTGAGTGTGTGTGATATACTAGATTGCCCCAACAGGAAAAACCGTTAAACTTGTTGCAACAGCTAGGATAGCCACATTTTCAAACACCAATGAAACCATATTTTTTTTAGACTGTAAACTCACAAAAACAAAGCACTCATCTTGCCTAGTATTGTATTGTACTGTACTGTACTGTCTCCCTTTATACTGTAAAGTATGGCACAATCGGTTGCCCTATATGAATCATGTGTAATAATATTAAGTTGAGCAAACAATTAATTATTTTCCCCTAGAGAATGTGCTTTTCAAAAATAAGAGGTAACATTCTCAATAATTATGTGTTTATTTATTTATTAAAGGTACTTATATAGCGCAAACAATTTATGCAGTGCTATACATATGTATTGTACATTCATATCAGTTCCCTGCCCTCAAGGAACTTACAATTTAAGGTACCTAACTCACATTCGTTATGCAAGTTTTTTGTGTGCAAGGTCACTTGAAATGGAAATGGAAGGAGAGCAGCTAAAGAGGCAGTAAGGAGAGTGCAGGTTAATCCTGCGCTCTCCAATCCTATTGGCTAGCTTCTTTAAAGCCTGAATGGCTTGCCAAGTATAGGCTTCCTCTTACGGTATGAATTATGTGTGGACTACAGAGGCTAGCATAAAGAGATTGAAGTTCTAAGCTGTATTTCAGGATATTTTTGTGAATACATAATTGTGTTAATTTTTAAAGCTCCCTACATATTTACATTAATAATGTAATCATTAAAAACATTTTGTAATCTTCATTTGAAGGTAAAATATTTCAAATTCAAGAGCTGAGACTAAAAAAACTTAGCAGCTAAAAGTCACACATACAAATTTCTCTGTCTACTAAAAGCTCTTTTTCCAGTCATAAAGAAACAACATTTGCAGAAATTGTATTGTTTAGGTGAAAAGGGTTTGTGTCATCTTAAATGTAAGAGCAAATTAGAAGGAAATACAACTTAAAGAGAGGGGTTGTTGCACTGCAAGTCAAAAAACTATTTAGAAGATCTATGAACAATATATTGCTTTTATTAGCCTTCCTACACTCAAAACTTTTCTGTATCACAATTTAAATTCTGTAATGAAATTCTCATCCTGTGAAAAATTGCTGCCACTGAGAACAATAATGTGTTATTTATCTGGACACCAGAAATAGACATTTGGACATGTGCATTCTGCACATCCCTGACTAAATAAGTGAATTTAAGAATGGCTAACATTTCCTAGCACTATTTGATCCTTATTATAAGTCTAGTCCAGCTAGAGAGTCTCATTATGTTCCTGGCAAGCCTGAGAAAATTAAGCCCTTTGCAAGGAAAAAGAAAATACAAATCCGGTTAAAAGTTATCAAAAGCTTACAAGCTTGTAAGCAGAAGGCAGCTACTTATTGCAATCTTGAAACACGTCTAGTTGATGCTGACATTTGCTTCAAATTTAATGAAAGCTTAGGATGAGGAGTTCTAATGATTTGAACAGACTGAGTAAATCTTTCAAAGCCAACAATAAAATGAACCGAGGAGTTACAGACTCTTCTTACTGGAACACTTCTCTCCTAAAATTCAATTTAGCTGAAAGGTCTTTACAGACCCCAGGAATCATTCTTCCCACTTTTCTTGTGATTCCACTCTTTGTTTCTGCTTATAGTTTGTATCTCTCTAATTAAACCTTCCTGACATTAGTTGCAAGTGTGGCTCAAAAAATGTCAGTGCTAATTTTATCTAGAAAGATCAATGTGTTATCTGCTTGCTACAAAAATAAAAGCATCACTGTAAAAGCATCTACACAGGTGAATAAATAGAAACTAAACTACTTGGAATTTCATTCAAAGAGATGGGATGCTTCTTTTTATATACCTGACTATGGTACTACAAATTAAAATAGTATGTCAAAATATTGGCATCAATTATTATTACTGTTACTGTTCAAGGGTTTATTTACTAAAGCTGGAGAGTGCAACATCAGGCTCACTTGTGCACAGAAACCAATCAGCATCCAGGTTTTATTGTCAAAGCTTAAAGCGATACTAAAGGTTTGTTTGTTTTTTTTTTAACTACGATTTTAAGAAAAATGGACTTTATAGGCACCAATATTTAAAATCTTTATAACAACGTCATATATTAAAAAAAAATTTAGATATAAAATCATTCTATGTACAATCTACAGTACAATCCAGTAACC
Organism: Glandirana rugosa; assembly: GCA_018402905.1. NCBI lineage: Eukaryota > Metazoa > Chordata > Amphibia > Anura > Ranidae > Glandirana > Glandirana rugosa. The sequence goes on along the minus strand of BLSH010033900.1, from coordinate 689,463 downwards.
TCAGAATCGCCAATACTGGAATCCTGAGGATGATGCTGCAACCGATAGTTATACAAGTTTTACAAGGTGCTCTACATGTTACGTGGATGCCCGCTTCTTCAGGAGCTTGTAAACTTTTTCGAAACATATGAAAAACATACAATATGACATTAACATTTTAACTACATGAGAATCATTGCTAGCCATCTAAAAAGAGGGAAGCAACATTAGCAATGATGCCGCTCCTCTGGAACCAGCACTCTAACCACATGGTCAGTGCTGGTTCCAATTCGGATGTGGCACTTGGCTATTGCAGTGCACCCCCATAACTGTCATCTTGGGTGAGTGCCCTTAAATATCTATTCTTTTTTTTGTTTGTTTAAAATGACAAACATGTCATACTTACCTCCTCTGTGCAGTGGTTTTGCACAGAGCAGCCAAAATTCCTCTTTTCTTGGGTCCTTTATCGGTGTAGCATCATAATCTGACACCCCACAGAAATGGAAAGCAGAAGTGACGTTTCTACAAAAAACAAAAACTGCGTATGTGCCCCGCATGGTTAGTGCTGGTTCCAGACAGTGGCATCATTGCTATTGTTGTTTCCCTCTCTTTAGATAGCTAGCAACAATTCTTGTAGTTACAATGTTAATGTCATATTGTATGTTTTTCATTTGTCTAGAAAAAGTTTACAAGCTCCTGAAGAGGCGGGTATCTACGCAACATGTAGAGCACCTTGTAAACCCACAGAAATGGAAAGCGGAAGTAACGTTTCTACACACAAAAAAAACAACTGTGCATGCGTCCCTCCTCGATATGCATTCCGGAATTATCCTATTATGTCGCTACAAAGGTGAGCCAACAAATGACAAATGGTGTCACGGAAGTGATGTTCCGTCTTGCTATACCCCACACTCAACCACAGTGAGGATAGAGTAAGAAGGCGGGATGCGGCATCTTTTGTACAGCCACCGGAGATTTTAATTTCACAATTATTTTTAAGAGTAAACAGAGCTTACATACTGAAATACAGTATTTTGAAATATGTGACACTGTTTTGATGAACAGTTGTAAAAGCAGCAATGTTTTGTCACATTACCAAAGCTGTCAGATCACCAGGCTTGCCGATGCTTTTAAAATTGAACATCAAAACAGTGTAATGTATTTCAAAATACTGTATTTGAGTATGTAAGCTCCATTTACTGTTAAAAATAAGTGTGAAATTAAAAAACTCCAGGGGTGTAAAAATATGTCTGCTTCCCGCCTTCTCCCTCTATCCTTACTGTGGACGAGTGCGGGATATAGCAAGATGGCAGTGATGGAACGTCACTTCCATGACAACATTTGTCGGGTCACTGGTGCAGCAACATAATAGGATAATGTTGGAATGCGTAGCGAGGAGCGATGCATGCGCAGTTGTTGTTTTTGTAGAAACGTCACTTACGGTTTCCATTTGTGTGGGGTATTTGATTCTGATGCTACACCAGCACACCTGGCCCCTCCCGCCTGCCCAGTGCCCCCACAGCAAGCAGCTTACTATGGGGGCACCAGAGCTGAGCTGCTGCCCTGTGTTTCCATTCAGACACGGAGTCGTGGCTTGGCCCCACCCCCTCCCTCTCCTCATTGGCCTCACTGACTTTGATTGACAGCAGTAGGAGCCAATGGCACCTGCTGCTGCCTTAGCCAATGAGCGACAGTCCCTGGACGGCTGAAGTTCTCATGCGCAACATCACTGGATCGAGGTATGGCTCAGGTAAGTATTAAGGGGCTGAGAGGCTGCATCACACAGAATGTTTTTATCTTAACGCATAGAGTGCATTAAGATAAAAAAACCTTCTGCCTTTAGAACCACTTTCATTGACCAAGCTGAGGTTAGAAGCTGAGTGGCTAGCATGCACAGCTGCAAAAGATTCTGAGTGCATCAGCTTTAGTAAATCTCCCCCACAGTATCTATGGAGAAACAATCTTGTCATGCTGCAAAACAACTGCAAAAAACTCCCATTCTCTTCTTTCCTCCTTAAATATTGGGCTCTGTAGCCCTCACAGATAACTGGTAACAATGTAACTTTAAAGACTGCAGCACATTTTGAGAGCACAGGACAAGATTTCTAGTAAGATGAGAAGCTATTTTTTTGTACTTCCAACAGATCTAACAAAACACTTGCAATGGTTTATTTAACAAATCAAAGGGGGCCAAATAAAAGAACTTAATTTTAGGTTTTATATCCCTCCTAACCATGGAATTATCACCAGTTACACTTCACTATGCTTATATCTGACCCTCCTAAACTGAATCCTAATTAAAAATGATACTCATTACATTAAACACTCCATGGAATGTTTTGTGACATTTTAAAGAATATGTTCTTGCTCACCAGCTCTGCATACATTGTTTAATAATGCAAAACTCATTAACTAGTTAGTGCATCCCAATTTAGCTGTAGCTTCACTAATCTATAAATTAACCTATATGCTAAATGTCTGTTTGTGGCCCATCTAGCCTTATGTTCTCCTAAACTGTGAAAATGACCCATTATTTATTGTTCACATTAGTGACAGATGAGCAAATGGATGTCATCCATACAAACCAATGTTTTACCTGTAACATGAAGATTCACAGCTACCCCTGATTACTGGCTGCATGAGTATGCAACCTGGAATTTTAGTGTTCTTTTAGTGAGGAAGACATATGTCAAACCTTAAGAGATGGTTTTCAGTCCCCAGAAACCTTGGGAGTAGTACATGGCTGGAAGGAGGAAGTTCCAGATAATGTAATCCTCAGTGACCCCGAGGACGACTCTGCTTCTCATGCCTCTGCAAACTTATGGTGCATGGCCTCCCTTATTCTTCAAAGCCCTCGAAAGGGCCAGATAATTTGTTGCCTCAAGAAGAAGGATTATTATTGGTTGGTAACCCTTCTTGACCACTGTTACAAGGGGAACAAGGGATTAAATATCTTGAGGACACCTTAAAGAGGAGTAATGTAACACCTTTACAGACTCTGGTAGGTTACAGTCCCATGTAAAAGGTAATTTTGAGGCTACTGTTTGTCAAAGGAGGAGCAGTGGAGAAGGGAGCCACTTATAAGTGCTACATATACTTTTTTTAGCACTTGGCGCCCAGGGCTGTCAGCTTCCACATCTCATTGGCAATGTCTGCATCATATGGTTGAAGATTACCTAGAGGCAAAAGCTGGAGCTTTCTAGTAGATGATCCACTGGGTTACTGGGTCATGAGAATAGACCATTAGCCAGAACATGCCCGGTATGCAATTGAGCTGCTGGGGTGCCCTGCATACAGCATGCTTTCCTAACAGGCATTCAGTGCTGCCAGAAGTTTTGTGATTAAAGAGCATGTCTGTCCACAGACTCCTCTGACCAGTTGATTTGTCAAAATGATTCAGTCCTAGATTAGCAGCAGCTATTAAGCCCCTGATGCCAATGTCACTGATTAAATGTTTTTGGATCTGGAATCTGTGCAAGACTGACTATTTTATTATTATTATTTAAGTAATTTTTTGGTATAGTTTGTTCATGGGCACAATTAACACCCAATGACCAATTCTTCTGCACCTGTTTGACAGTTTTTCAATTTTTTAGAGAAAGGCCAATTCTTGCTTTCATCCAGAGTACCCCTATAGGGTTATGGTGTGAAGGCACCACCAAAACCCAAAGAACAATTTTTGCACACCTGTTTGACAGGTGTATATAATTTCAGTTTTTTACAAAAATTACAATTCTTGCTTTTATCAAATATACCTCTATAGGGTAACTGTGTGAAGGCACCACCAACACCCAAATCCCAATTTTCCCACACCTGTTTGACAGGTGTATATACTTTCATTTTTTTACAGAAAGGCCAATTCTTGCTTTCATCAAGAGTACCTCTAGCCATTTCCTGCTCTCTCCGGTGGTGTGTTCTTGGAGCATTCTGCAGGAATTTTTTTTCTTCCTTTCACTGGTCTGTAGATCATTGGCAGCTTCAGTGGCAGAATGAGTTTGCCACTAAACCCAAAACTATTCCTTAATGGCCTTACTGGTAAGCCAGTAAGGGTGAAACTAAAGTGGATACAAGGGATACCTGGTCCCTATGGATGGCTACATGAACATGCAGCTTGCCAATACAGAAGAGTATATTGATGGCGCATTGTCTGGATATCTTGGAAAAGTTCTAATAAGCTGTACTAATGTATTGTATATAAAAGGAGTAGAAGGGGACGAAGAAAACGGTGAGATGAGAGAATAAAGCAATTTCCAAATTAGTTTTGTAAATTTATTTTGAAACTTCTCTTGTGAGGCTATTGTTGGACATTGTTTTGCACTGTATGTTTTGTTATGAAAAATAAACAGAGTTTTTTTAAGAGTACCTCTATAGGGTTACGGTCTCAAGACACCACCAACACCCAAAGCCCAATTTTTCCACACCCATTACTTCTATCCAAAGTCTGTGAAAGAGACACCAGAAAAAAGTTTGATCTTGGACTGAGTGTACCATAATTTGGCTTCTTCACATAAGGCTTGCTCACTGTGGTGCAAAAATGTGTTATTTCCATCCAAAGTCTGCCAAAGAGACACCAGAATGTATCCAAAAAATCGCTAGCCTTGTCCAAGTGCACTAAATTGTGGCCTCTTCATACAGACTGCCTCCCGAAGCTTGCAAGGAAAATCAATTTACATGTCATTTTTTTCTTTATACAGTATATGCCAGTTTTGTTGCAGTAGGTTCTATACATGGTACAGGTGCCCTTCTTTACATGCAGAGAGGGGACCTCCCAGGCACAATTTGTAAAGGATTTTTTTTTAATTGTTTCACTTTAAGAATTATTAAAATCATTGCTCCTTTAAAAACAATCTTTCAAAAAAATATTTTTTTTGCATTGATACCTGTTCCCCAGGGCAGTACCCAGGCCCCCATAACCTTTTTATTACCAATAACTTATCTTACATGCATATAAGACTTCAAAATGAGCATTTTTGGTTTTTCAAGTTCAGGTCCTGTAGACTTTAATAGGGTTCATGGTCTGGTTCCGAACTTTTGCTATATTCAAGAGTTTTGGCGCGAACCGGGGGTGTTCGGCCCAACTCTATCAAATGGCACAGCAATAAGAATGGCATAGAATGGCATAGAATGGCAAGAGGAATGGCAGGATTTGCTTCAATATATATATATATATATTATTCACTATTAAAAGGTCAGCCAAATAACATAGTTGACCTTGTTTCCTGAAGAACATCCGCTAACACATCAATGTGCTTGCCAAGCAGACTGAACAATCCAATTGTATGCCCACAGACTTTACTATGTACACAGTATTTATACTGTATACAGTTACTGTTAGAAGGGACAGCATTCCCACTTGGGGCACTGCAGTTGGAGGGCTTTGGCTCCGTCTGTTTGAGCGACCCTTCCCTCTCCTCTCCAGAGGCAACCTTGGTAACAATAGGCTGGGCGGAGGAGGCGGTATACTTCGAAGGCTTTAATTGTTCCATGTAATTGTTTTTTTTTTTTCTTGCTGACCTATATTACCTTGTACTGTCTTTTACATGATGTTTACTTTCAATAAAAAGCTATTGAAAGTAGAAGGGACAAAATTAAAAATTAATTAAAATTGAACGTTTACGGGTATATCGTCAAATACATCTGGGTGGAGTTAAAGTACTGTATATGTATACCTTCAGCTTGTAAAAAAAAAAATAAGTTTAAAATAAAAATGAAAGGCAAACCATTAGTGTATACATTTAAAACACATTATAAATACATTTTTTTGGGAGAGCATGGTGACTGCTGGCCAACTGGCTGCATGAGAAGGGAGCTCCACTCTGCACCCCGGGAATTATCACATCTACAGCTCCTCTGGTTGCTTCTCCTTTACACACCAGATGCCCTTTGCCTCTCTAATCACAGTGGCATAACCAGATACCACAGAGCAACCCCAACACCTCAAAATTATGAAGTTCTTCCCAATTGCTCACAGAGGGCTGCACGGTAGGCCGATGCCAGACCTCTAGCAGCTGCTGCTCCTCCACTGTCTGAGCAAGTGACTTCCTCTCCCAGTGATGATCTGCTTACACCTGACTCCGCATCTCCAGAGATACGCATCCCAGTTAAATCCAAACGACTGAGGGAACTCACCAGAGAAGAAGAAGAAGAAGAAGAAGAAAGCTGGCATGGGGTGAGCTCAGCACTAATAACACATAATATGGACGCGGACCACCCCGATCCAATTTCAACCTTTCCTACATCTGGGCAGCCTGTGTCAGATACAATACTTAAAGAAGTTGTAAAGGCAAACGTTTTTATATTTTTATCTTCTGCCCTTGGTTCCAGAAAGGACATTTATTTTAATATGACTTTATTTATTCTACTGGATAACCCCTGGTTGGGGCTAGTTAATACCCTTTGATTGTTTACTGTTCAAGGCTTCTACCTGTATAGGGATATGTGGCGCTTTGTCAGATATGGGTGGCTAGTTGTGAACCCAAATTACTTCTGATATATCTGTTGAGGTTCAACATGTCTCTTATCTCTTTATCAGTCTTCCATGTTTTCTTAAGTATGGGTCTTACGTGCCTTTCTATTAACACAAGAGGTCTTAACCACCCAGCTAAACAGCATTCATTGAGGTAAGAAGCCATCTCCCACAGAGCAGATGTTTTGGCTGTACAAGAGACTCACTTCCATTGTGACTTCACTCCCACAAAAACCTTCCTTATATGTTTTTTTCCTCTACTTCTACCAATCAAGGACTCTTTTTTTGTCCCGAAAGAGCTGATTTCCGATCCAGAAGGCAGGGTTATAATTCTGATATGTGATTTAAAGAATAATACTTATTCCCTGGTGTCAGCCTATGTACCCAATACGCACCAGTTGAAGTTCATTCGTAAATGGTTTACAAAGACCCCCATTTTGAATTTGATTTTGAACAAACTATAGCACCCCTACCATTTGACAAGTCTCCTGGGTCAAATGGATTTAGTTATGAATACTATAAAGGTTTCCAGAGCCTCTTATCACCTCACCAGATTAATGTGTTTCACGAGGCTGAACATTCATTTGCTGAAGAGATGTTTAAAGTATATATATTAATGTTGCCTAAATGAGGTAAATACCCTATTTCCCTGGGAAAACTTTCACCCTATATCACTCTTTAATGCAAATGTGAAAATATACGCTATGCTGATATCTAGACGTTTGATTCATATTATACCCACGATGGTGGAAACCAGACCAAATAGGATTTACCAAAAATAGGCAAGGGCTGGTGCCACTAGGAGAATCCTGAATATCCTACATCATGCAGAGCTCTCTCAAATGCCTTCTCTGCTTCTTTATATAGATACAGAGAAGGAATTTAATAGTTCATTAGTGATCTTCATTTTCATCTTCTGGACTGCCTGCTCAGGTATACAACTTCAGCCTCCTCTCTAAACCATTCAAGATCTAATGGCATGAGACAGGATTGCCCATTATGCCCCTCAATATTTAAGTTAACTATCGAGCCACTTGCAAAGGCTATCCATTCTAAGCCCCTTATTACTAGATTTTGTCTTTGTAACACATCCCATGTAATACATTTATTTGCGGATAATGTAATCCTTTTCTTGATAAATAGGATCATATCACTGCCTGCAGCATATCAGGGTTTTAACACACTTGAGCACATTATCCTACAAGGTCAACTACAGAAAATTAGGTAAAACAATGGGGAGAACCCCCCCCCCCGTACCCTGCAATGATGGACTTTAATGGCCACAGAGCGGAGACATTAAAATTGTTTACAAAATCTTTATTATACAACTATACACATAACTATAATGAGAACAAAGACTCCCCCTCCCCACACCCCAGAGAAATAAAGGGGAAGGAAGAGGGAGGTACAATACAGTCAGTAAAAGACTGTGTGTCACGGCAAAAGTACATTCGTAAAATCACATGGTCTGGTATAGTCTGTATGGCTGATGTTTTGCCACAAGAACAGGCTTCTACAGAACCCAGACTTGATTATACCAGCCAGACCAATTAATCAGCAGTGCAGCCCACAATGCCTGGGGCGGGCATAGGAGCACACCAGGAGGGATCCCACTGCAGCCCAGAACGTCACCCTAGGGAGGACCACACGAGGATACGGGCGGGGTCCGTAACACCCGACGTGACGACTAATTAACCAGACCGACCATATTAGTTCAGACCCAAGACATCTTCGGACAAGAACACCGTTTTGTAGTCGGTATGTCTGATATGGTCTGGTACACTAAAATGCTTACATGAAAACGGCACTGTGTGTCAGAAAATGACTGACATAACATGGAGGGAGAAGGAAGGGGAAATAAAGAGACCCCACACCCCTCCCCCTCAGAAACAAGAGTAATATCAATACACATATCAACATATTATTTCTAAAACATTTG
>BLSH010033900.1:639391-651210 GCA_018402905.1 Glandirana rugosa | reverse complement strand
TTCTGTTTCACTTCCCTTTCTTTCCTCCCTCTCTCCTCTTTCCTCCCCTCTCCCCTGTGTTCCCCCTTCCCCTTTTCCTTCCCCTTCCCCTCCCCCTCCCCTACCTCCACTCCCATCTCCTTCTTCCCCTCTCTCCTTCCTTCTTTCCCCCCTCCCTTCCTACCTTCCTTCCTCTCATCCCCTCTCTCCCCCTTCCTTCTCCTCCTCCCGTCCCCCCTCCCTATTTGTATATCAGTGTGGAGTATTTACAATCATTTTTTTAGGTATATGATAGCATCCATTATGACAATTCAAAATGCCAATTCTTTCCACCAATGTGGAAGAAGAAGGAGAGAGAGAAGGAGAGAGAGAGAGAGAGAGGTGAGAGAGAGGGGGGTGTCAAAGAGAGAGGGGGAATTCAGAGAGAGAGGGGGAGGAATTCAGAGAGAGGGGGGGAATTCAGGGAGAGAGAGGGGGAATTCATAGAGGGGGGTTCAGAGAGAGGGGGGATTCAGGGAGAGGGAGGGGGGATTCAGGGAGAGAGAGGGGGAATCCAGAGAGAGAGGGGGGAATTCAGAGAGAGAGAGAGGGGGGAATTCAAATATTTTCCCTTCAGGGGCGCATGGTGACAATCCCCACGGGCTCCCCAGGCTTAACTGCCATCAGGCTGGTGACAACAACTTACAGGTGAACTGTTTAATATTAATCTATGTTTTTTTTATGCTAATGGAATATTTGATACCATTTGTTACCTGTGTTTTTTGTCCCAAATACCCACCTTTACCCCATAGTCCATCGTGGTGTATATAAGAAGCATCATTATTATTAAACTGTTAGATACAGTAAATGTCCATACAATAGCCATTACATTGATAAGCATTATTGTTTGAAAACTAAAGCTTGTAATACTAAAATGTATCTCCTTGTTAACAACCTGTTGGTACATTATTGCAGTATTTTTTGATAAGCTCTGAGGCCCTGACGAAGCGGGTTAACCCTCAAAATGCTTTCTATCGGACTCACAGCCAGGACAACCACACCCTGGACAACCAAGCCGCAACTTTGATTTTAAAAAGTTTTGACATTTTAACAAATTATATGTATTTGTAAAATAAAGATTTGTTCATTTTTAACTTCATTCAGTTTAGTACTCATTAGACCCTAGAAGGTACATGTAAAGTCCCACAAATCTCGGTTTAGCATAATATATATATTTAAGATGAGATAGGTATATTATTTTAAAATGTGCTATTTTGGTGAAATAACTTGGAGTCAATGAGTTAAATATTGGGGATTTTTTAATAGTTTTGAGGGTGCAATTGGCTTTAAAGGGTAAGTTCATCATTACAGAAAAATCTGTAAGGGGAACTTACACTGGAGCCCCTCCCCATCCCCCGGTCCCAATGACCTGGAGCTCAGCGATCACATGCTAGGAGACATCGCATAGCCACCTTACCGGTCTGGGGCTTAGAAATCCCCTCGGTTTGATCTCCTGAATGTACCTCTTATAGGTATGTATAGGAGGCATTCTAATTGGTCGGCGCCATCACATGGACGAGAGAGAAAGGGAGAGAAAAGTGGCGACCCGATGTGTCAGAGCAGGTGATCGCTGGGCTCTAGGTTAGCGGGACCAGGTGTGATGGGGAGGGGGTCCAGTGTAAGTTCACCTTACAAATTTTCTGTAAAGGTGAACTTACACTTTAAACTACATTAGATTAATAGAGTATCTTCTGTTGCTTTTTTCATTTTTTAAAAACTTTTTTACTTTTATTTTTATACTTTAGTACCAGTTTTAGAAAAAGTATTTTGTTAATGCTTACTGGATGTACTTCTGGAAATGAATACAGTGACAGCTGATATTTAGTTGGCAATGTTTACACAGTGAGGAATGGCATTGGTAAAAAGCTAATTAATCCATCACTAGTGTGGAGCTGGGGGTGAATGTCTTTGTCCATCAACAAAGACTTGTGTTTGCCATGTGAGCATTAACATGGAAATCACATGGTTTTCTTGATAAAGAAATCCATTCATCGCCAGTAGAGTTGAGCGAACACGAACTGTAAAGTTCGGGTCCGTTCTGAACTTTAGGGTGTCCATGACCCGGACCCGAACCCAGACATTTGAAAAAAAGTTTGGGTTCGGGTATTTGATCACGCATGTTGAATAGCTGCAGGGCAGTTTCACTCATTTGCCCTTAGAAGCCATCACAGCCATGCCTACTAATGGCATGGCTGTGATTGGCCAGTGCACCATGTGACCCAACCTCTTTATAAGCTGGAGTCACTTAGTGCTGCATGTCACATGCTCTCTAGCTAGTGTAGGGAGAGGGTGCTGCCGGCGCTCTGAGGGACAGATTGCAGATATAATAACATCTCATCTTGCATTACAGAACGATCTTATTGTGAACTAGGTGGAGATTACTACTACTACTGCTTTTAGGGACAGATTGCAGATCTAATAACATCTCATCCTGCATTACAGAATGATCTGACTGGACTAGGTAGAGTCTACTGCTTAGAGGGACTGATTATTGTTCTAAAATCATCTTCTAGTACTATAGGGTCAGGTTCCTGCTGTTGCTGTAAGGGACAGATTATTGTTCTAAAATCATCGCTTACTCCTATAGGGTCAAGTTCCTGCTGTTGCTGTAAGGGACAGATTATTGTCCTAAAATCATCACCTACTCCTATAGGGTCAGGTTCCTGCTGTTGCTGTAAGGGACAGATTATTGTTCTAAAATCATTTACTTCCTTTTGCAGCCCTCTAGCACTTTCCAGGACTTTTTGTTTGGGTCCCCATTGACTTCAATGGGGTTTGGGTAAAGTTCGGGACAAGTTCGGTACCGAACCCAAACATTTTCGTGAAGTTCGGCCGAACGCACCGAACCCGAACATCCAGGTGTTCTCTCAACTCTAATCGCCAGCTCAAGCACTCACCATTACCATGAGTGATCACATGGATTTGTTAGAAAACAAAGCCACATCATGTTTTTTTCCAGGCAAATTTTGCCTAAGCAGTCTTTAGGGGTTATTTACTAAAATCAGGTATGATGTTCACTTTGTGAATAAGTTGCACTTTGTAAAAGACATTTGCCATAGAGCTGAGCAAATGAGGTGGAGCTCTGCTGACTTCCATCATCAATTCATGTGCAAGAAAAAATGCTGTCATTTTATTCTCATTGCAAGTGATTGGGTATTCTCTTCAAAGTGATGCTTAACCAATTCATTAAGCTCTGGGGCAAATTCCCTTGCAGAGTGAAACTTCCCTTGCAAAGTGGCCTTAGAAAATCAACCCCATCTGTCAATATGTGAAGGTAACCTTAATGACATGGTTTAAGGGTGAAATTGGTATTTTTGCTGTAAAATAAAGTTCAACTAAATTGCCCACTCATCCCTAGCAATAGGTCTACATCATATTCTAGCAAGGTGTTGTTTCACCATTACAACTGTACAACTGATTCAGCCAGCAATGTGTTTACAGCGTGTTTGTAAAGTTTACTGTTTCTTCTGTTTTTAAAACATGAAATGGTTTGTCCTAATTTTATTGTGAAGCTGATGATGAAAAATTGCCATAATAGATTTTTATAATGAAACTGTAGTGAGGAGCATTCACCTGTGTAGTACTTAAATTATCTACTGGCTGTATCAGCTAATTTATTAAGGCTTGAAATTAATGAAACATTTTTCTTTATTTGTAATCCATTAACATGCAGAAGGACACCTGCATCTATGGTGGCTAAGTCTCTCTCTTTTTTACATTTTGAACATGTACTGTAGTAAAGATGACCTTCTGGTTCGAGGTATAAATCACAAATCGTTGTGTCCCAAAGATTTGTTATGTGGGTGGGGGTAGGTAAGTGTACTTTGATGCAAATATATATCATAGATTTATTTACAAAATATCTTTTTTTTTAGATTATGGCCCTTCTGCACCTCAGCAACATTATTCTTTTACACCATGAGACTAATGAGAATTAATACTCATGAGACTGGATATTTGCTAAAATATAAAATACTTCTGAATGTCAGGTGGCATACCCAAGATTTTTTTTAAGCACTTAGGGGTGATTTACTAAAGGCAAATAGACTGTGCAGTTGCACTCTGCAAGTGCAGTTTCTCTAGAGCTTAGTAAATGAGGTAACGCTTCACTTTGTAATGAATACCCAATCACACGCAAGGAAATTTTTTTAAACAACATAATTTTTTCTTTCACATGATTGGATGATGGAAGTCAGCATAGCTTCTGCTCATTTACTAAGCTCTGGAGCAATTGCACTTGCAGAGTGTACCTGCGCTTTGCAAAATGCACGGTCTATTTGCCTTTAGTAAATACACCCCTATGTCTGGCATAAAACCCATTGAAGAAGCACCTGTTATCCAGCTTATACAATTGAAGAAATACAATATGTGTATGTTTTTCACACCACATAGTATTGGAGATTTCCCTTTAAATTAATTTAAATGCATTATTAGAGAAACAAGGTAGACATTATATCACTGTATGTATCGCATTTTTACAATTGACCTATACATTTGAATTGGACCATGGATTCATCTGCTTAGGTGTTAAGTCATTGGAGAAATAGGCATAAGAGAGGCTAATATAGATACAGTGGCTTACTTAGCTTATCTGGAACCTAGGGAAGATATTTTTTAAACCTTCCTCATACATCAAAACTATTTACTGTATTAATTATGAAAATAAATATTATGCATGATGGGGGTGGGGGTGGGAGAAGAATTAGCCTGTGGAGGGTGGACAGAAGCAGCTGTAAGTACGAATGCAACTTTATGTGGAGATACTAAACTTAGAATATCAATCTGTCAGACATACAGGAGCTCAGAGATGCTGTCTCCTGCATAGTTACCAACATTTAACTATTTGCTGCCAAACCATGTACTTCATTTTTACCCTTAGGTGGCCAGACCATTTTTGCTATATTTTACTTTTTTTTTTTTTTACTAACAGCTTTCTGAGTTTGTAAAAGACTCCCAAAACAATATCATTTTTCTAAACACATAGGACCATTGAATAAAAAGATGGTGCTGTTGATTTGCTGTTGATGAAGGTCCTGTGATAGTTGTACAAATGTTTATTAAACCAATATTTTGGATACAAATGTTCCAAAATCATTACTAATGCATACAAACACAACATAACTAGTGTTGTCTAAAAATTAAACTATATTTAGTTAATAAATAACAAATATTTATACATTTTAAATTGTGCCTTTTTGCTACATTGTAAAAATCAAATGTATGCAAAAATCCTAATAAGTAACACACAGTATGTTAAACATCTTGAGGTTGGCTTCACAACTATGCCTTGCGGAAATGCTCAATTCAGTCTGTGTGTGCACTGTGTTGATGTGCATGGCAATGAAAGGATGTACTGTAGAAATACATTTTATCACATTGCAGAGTGTTACAAAATGTGGTAATGCATCACAACAAGCTGATGTGCATAGTGCTGAATGGATGTAAATAAAAAAAATGAGGCACTGTAATATGTTACAAAAATATACGGAATTTTGTACTCCATAGTGTATGCTGGAGGGGAAGGCACCTTACAGTGTTTATTCATATTTTTTGCTTAATTACACTAGAAAAAGTCACTTTTCAAGGAAACCTTTCAATGAAAGTTTCTTCAGGGCATTGTCCTGTAAAGCTCTCACTTCCAGTTTTACAACCAGTGCCCTAAAGCCAGAGCCCCCAATGTTTATTTTACTTTATGTGTGGAGTACTAGAGGAAGTACAGTATCTATAAATTTACATGACCATTGTGTCTGATGGTGAAACCATATCCGAACGGCTATAAAAAGAAAAGACAGGGAAAAGGGTTGAATTTATGGGGTGGATAAATAGACTTGTTAAAACTGTCAACATTTTAGGATATTTTACATATCAGTTGATCCCAATCTCTTCATGTCTAGAAGTTGAGAGTACTTGCTACACAAAATGGAATTAAAGAAAATTCACAAAGCTACATCCCTGTTAGTCTCTGACTTAGAAGCAGGGTTAGGATATACTATATATTTAGACAATGCTGGTGATATATAATAGGTTCATCTGTTCTTCTTGAAGTGAAAATTCTAAGTATTACTTTAGCTATTTTAGTAGTGAGCTTGCTTTTCTAATCTCTAACCTCTGTCCCACAATCTTGCACAGAGACTGCCATGTGTTTATGGAGGATATAAGAGTAGGTCAAGAATTTTTTCGTGTGTGCCTGAAAGCTTATGATAATGAAATATATCAGAAGACCTAGCACTGAAAAAGTTAATGAACCATACAAATGATATCATTTGTCTTACACATGCTCAAAAATTTCACACATTGACAAAACTGGCACATGGAGCAGTTGCTCACTTATGCTTTCAATAATAGCATACTTAAAAGTAGTTATCCATATTTACAGATAATTAAATGTTTAACAGAAAGAAATGAACTAAAGCAGAGCAAAAATTATTAATAGCTACAAATCAGAGTAGGTTCTAGTGACCAAATTATGAATTCACAGCAGTGGACCCATTGAAGAATGATTGCTGGTATTACATGACAATACAAATTTATAAATTTATTAACCTTACTGACCGCCCGCCATCATGGCAGTCTGGCTCGATATCGCAAATCACCGTCAACTGACGGCGGCTGCAAGATCGAGCATTCTGGTCACACGTGCCCACTGTGTATCGGGGAGCCAGGGAGTGGGTAGGGTGGACTTGATGTCCTCCGGCTACCCACAATTGCTCCCCCGCAGTGACCGAATGGAATTCATGTATGTAAACACGCGGATCTCCATTCTCATAGGGGGGAAGGACTGTGATCGTAGGATTCTTGTATATGGGAGCTGCAATAACTCTCCTCCCCCAGTCAGCCCAGCCCCCACACAGTTAGTAACACATCCCAGGGAACACAGTTAATCCTTTGATCGCCCCTAGTGTTAACCACTTCCCTGCCAGTGACATTTACACAGTAATCAGTGCATTTCCATAGCACTGATTGCTGTATAAATTCCAATGGTCCCAAAAAAGTGTCAAAAGTGTCGCAGTACCACTAAAAATCACAGACCACCGCTGTTACTAGTAAAAAATAAAAAAATAAATAAAAACAGTGTAAATTAATTCTCGTTGTTCGTATATGCGGCAACGTTTGCACTAAACAATCAATATACGCTGATTGCGATTTTTTTTACCAATAATACAAGGAAGTATATATATATATATTGGCCTAAATTGATGAATACATTCATTTTTTTTTTTTTGCAAAATTGTCACACGTTGTTTGTTTATAGCGAAAAAAAATAAAAACCGTGTCATCAAATAACACTAAAAGAAAGCTCTATTTGTGGAAAAAAAGGACAGCAATTTTGTTTGGATACAATGTCACACAACCGCGCAATTGTCAGTTAAATTGACGCAGTGCCAAATCGCAAAAAGTGCTCTGGTCCTAAAGTGGGAAATGCTTCCGGGCTGAAGTGATTAAATAAACCTAAGGAAGACCATACCTAAGGGCTTGATTTACTTTGAGCTCCTGCTGACCTTAAGCACAAGTTTGTTTTGAAAAAAAAAATGATAAAACTGTGAATATGAAAGTAGTTATATAATAAAAACATCAAATTAAAAAAGGCTTAAAAACAGAAAGAGTTCATTAATACAGAAAAATGCTTCTGATTGTTGATACTTTACAATAAAGAGGCATATTTATATATATATATATATATATATATATATATATATATATAGTCAATTTATGCTATAAAATATTGTTAATTTGTTCCATTCAATTGTCTAAAATGCTAGGTGCCTACTCCATTGATTTCAGGGAAGCAGGGGTTTACATACTGAGTAATACAGTATGTGCATTTGTACCCTAGACTTCTATTGCTTGTAAAAAATAACAAAATATTTTTCCACAGATCTACCAAAGAAGATGTTCTCACTGATAAGAGATATAAAGCACAGTACATAGCATGTTGTATAGGTAAACTGAGTATATGCTTGCATGTTAGCTCTGTTGTGAGACTGACATTTTGAACCTTTATTATACCTTTTATACCCATTAGCCATTATGGACCAGAGCAGTTTTTACATTTCCGCTATGGGACAATTTGCTCGACAATAACGTTGTTATTAGTTAACCACTTGACGACCAAGGGCATGTATATGCGTCCTTGGGTTTAAGTGATGATATCTGAATGGTGCCTGCAGCTGCAGGCACCATACAGATACCGTTTTTTTTCAGCTGGCGATTCTGAAGATAAAAGTGGTCTTAGCGGCGGATTCACAGCGAGATCACTTTTATCTGCTGCGGGAGAGGTGCCCCCCCCCCGCCGCTTTCCGGTCATCTCTGCCGCTTACCGGACCTGCCGGCAGCGGCGGAGATGATCACATCCGTCCCACCCAGTGTCCGCGAGCCGAGTGAGTCGCTCGGCAAAACACCACACAGTTCCTGCGCTTGGATGTATAAACCAATAGGGTAGGCCTGACCAGAGATACAGTTATATAAATATGTGATTTCCACTCTTTTATGTGCACTAGAAGATCTTGCTGCCCTCCTCAGGACCATGGGAATCCGAAAACACTAGAGAAGGATACAAAAAAGAGAGGGGCGCACCGACCTTGTGCAACACCATAAAACCATTTATTTAAAATTTTAAATCCAGCATAAAATATACTCACAAGCGGAGCAGTGTCAAAGGCATGTAAGTAATATACAGTGACATCAGTCTATCACCACCACAGCTATGGAGGATCCAGATGGCATCATTCTCAAGGCTAACGCATTTCCAGGGCGAACCCTCTTCTTTAGAGCCTAGCAATCAACTGAGCTGTCCCTCTTAAATACCCGAGTGTGAGTGACTCAAGACCCTCCCCCTTAGATGGGTGGGACCCTGGGGGGGAGGGTCAAAGGGGGAAATGAAAAGATGGGAGGGGGAAGGGAGGAGCCTCATCCAGCAATAGATGGTAAAGCCCATGTTGCACCCTCCTGTTATACTGACCACCCACAGTCGGGTACATGACTCCTAGTAGTATTAATGATGTTACAATAACCGGTGTATACTGGGAATATATACACATAAATATATCACAGATGAGAAGTCAATGCACAGTAAGTGGATATGTATATAAATAAAAATGCACATATATACGCAAATGCGCCGCTTCAGACCCGCACCAGCAAGCATTCGGGACACACTAGCGCATGTCGACCCTTTTATTATCAGACAAAAATCTGCCAGTAATAATTTGCTGCTGTGAAAATCAAAAAGTGCAAGACAAATTCTAATGTCAAATTAATTGCGGCATACCTCTTTAAACTCGTCACAGAGGTGCAGCGACGAGATGACCTTTCTGTCGGCTCCCATAGCCTGACACTGGATGTGGAGCAAGGGGGAGGAGGAGAGCTGGCGTTCACACGTTCGTGGAATGCAAGCCAGCTCAGTGACCCGGAGATAGACCCAGGGGATATCTCAGGGACATCCTATCCGGGTCATCCACAGCCTATAGCGGCGGACCGACATCACACCGAATGGGGGGAGGGAGCCACTGCGGAGGGACGAACCACGCCCCCAACCGAGGCGCAGCCAATCAGGCTTCCAGCTGACACTCAGCCATTAATGCTGAGCACTACCGGCTGCCTGCTAGTGTCAAACCTTTGCTGACACTGGGGGAGCCGAGCAGCACATACATACAAATGTGGAGGGGCAGCTTATCGAGATCGGACTTACATTTTAAAAGATGAAACATCCAAATGATTAATTTGGGGAGATAGCGGGCTTCAATGGTGGAATTACAATCATTAACCCATCCAGATCCGCGCTATAGCCAAAGTATGGCTCCAGCGCGGATCTGAAATGCCGGGTGGACGTCCATGGACATCCTGGCCATGTGCGCGCTCCTGGCGCGCACTCACAGGCAGCAGCGGCGCACGCAATCCCCTGTCAGACCTGCAGAATGGGGAACCGCCATTGTAAGCACGGCGGTTCTCGGTTCTGTGACAGGGGACATACCAGATCTACTGATCCCTGTCACTGGGATCAGTTAGATCTGTTATGTCCCAGCCAGCCCCGCCCCCCACAGTTAGAACACACCCAGGGAACATATTTAACCCCTTCACTGCCCCCTGCTGATTAACCCCTTCACTGCCAGTGACATTTATACAGTAATCAGTGAACATTTAAATTTCTGATCGCTGTATAAATGTCATTAGTCCCAAAAAAGTGTAAAAAAAAGTCCGACATAACCGCCCCAATATCGCAGTCCCGATAAAAATTGCAGATCGCTGCCATTACTAGTACAAAAAAAAATAAATAATAAAAACGCCATAAATCAATTCCCATAGTTTGTAGACGCAATAACTTTTGCGCAAACCAATCAATGAACGCCGATTGCGATTTTTTTTACCAAAAATATGTAGAAGAATATATATCGGCCAAAACTGTTAAATCTTTTTTTTTTGGATATTTATTATAGCAAAAAGGAAAAAATATTGGGTTTTTTTCAAAATCATCTCTCTTTGTTTGTTTATAGCGGCGATCAGAATTGACACAGAGGGGATCAAATACCACCAAAAAAAACCTCTATTTGTGGGGGAAAAAAATTATATAAATTTAGTTTGAGTACAATGTCGCATGAACGCGCAATTCTCATTCAAAATGCGACAGCGCTGAAAGCCAAAAATTGGTCTGGGCAGGAGGGGGGTTTAAGTGCCCAGTAAGCAAGTGGTTAAATACCAAACATATGAGCAATTTGAAACGCATACCAATATCCATAACACTAATAAAAATAATATATATATAATAACAATAATAGTGCTAAAAGTACCAAACCACAGAGTCTAAACCCGTGTGCTCACTACATAGACCCCAAGGAGAATATCTAATATTAAATATTAATATTAATACTGTATCAATATCAACATTAGTATCTTCAGTATTATGATGGCCGGCAAGTGCTGTACCCATAAATACGATGATGATCTAATTTTCCAGTAACAGAACAAGCAGCTGCGTTGAGGGGGGGAGGGGAGGGGGGGAGAAAAGTGCGGGTCCAGATGAGGTCAAAGCCACCTGAACCAATTGATGACAGAGGCTAGCAGGATTGAATGGCATAGGAAGAATAGCCCAAGGGTCCAGACAGGTACTGTTTGACTGGGGTGTCTCGTGAAGAGACCCGAAGGAAGAAAGGGGGTACAGTGCCTTGCGAAAGTATTCGGCCCCCTTTGAACTTTGCAACCTTTTGCCACATTTCAGGCTTCAAACATAAAGATATAAAACTGTATTTTTTTGTGAAGAATCAACAACAAGTGGGACACAATCATGAAGTGGAACGAAATTTATTGGATATTTCCAACTTTTTTAACAAATAAAAAACAGAAAAATTGGGCTTGCAAAATTATTCAGCCCCCTTAAGTTAATACTTTGTAGCGCCACCTTTTGCTGAGATTACAGCTGTAAGTCGCTAGGGGCATGTCTCTATCAGTTTTGCACATCGAGAGACTGAAATTTTTGCCCATTCCTCCTTGCAAAACAGCTCGAGCTCAGTGAGGTTGGATGGAGAGCGTTTGTGAACAGCAGTTTTCAGTTCTTTCCACAGATTCTCGATTGGATTCAGGTCTGGACTTTGACTTGGCCATTCTAACACATGGATATGTTTATTTGTGAACCATTCCATTGTAGATTTTGCTTTATGTTTTGGATCATTGTCTTTTTGGAAGACAAATCTCCGTCTCAGTCTCAGGTCTTTTGCAGACTCCATCAGGTTTCCTTCCAGAATGGTCCTGTATTTGGCTCCATCCATCGAGTCGTTTTCCACCGCGATGTTTCATAATTGAATTCCCCC
>BLSH010033900.1:605243-620915 GCA_018402905.1 Glandirana rugosa | reverse complement strand
ATCAGCAGACAGTCTTGTGTTTTTTTTTTTTCAAAGAATTTATTAAGGATTTCAAGCATATACAATACATTACCCAGCATTGGGGGGGGGGGGGGTAAGCCCCAACGCCTGAAATAGAAATAGAAAAGATGAGAGCACAACATTGTACGAAATAACCATAAGAGTTGGATGGATCTTTGGTCTGTATCGGTGTAAAATAAAATGGGGGGGGGTCCTGCAACTTCCAAACATGAATGAAACAAGGAAAATTGACAATAAGAACGAGAGAGAGAGAAATGAGAAAAGGATAATTTCAATAATAACAGTAATAGACTTCCATCGTAGGGGGGGATATGACAAGGGTCAAGACCCCGAGGAGGTCCTTAGTGACTAATTTCGGAGCTGGTTCCTGTCCGGCTACGGGTAGGGGAGGAAAAGATGGGAGGCTTCGATGAATGTCCTCTGAGCGGAGACTTGGGTGTTGGTGGTGAAAATAGGTGAAAGAGTTGTTGAAAGAATCAATATTTTCTGAAGGATGGGTAGCAATAAAGAAGGTGTTCCAACGTAAGAGGAAACAGTCTTTGGCGGTAGGGCAGTTGAAGTCCATTAAGATTTTCTCCTTGTGCAGCTGGGTTGATAGCTTCAGTTTGACTTGTGATGGGGTTAGGCAGGTTGCTGAAAGCCAGTGTTTGAGAATGACCCTGCGGCCCGCGAAGGGGCAGTGGAGAGTCCAGTCCTTGTGGGAACGGATTATGTCATCTGGCCACGTCAGTAGTTGTTTGTCCCAGTGGCCGAATATCAGAAGGAGGGGGTCTTTAGGTATGTGCAGCAGTGTAATTTCTTGGATAAAGGCTATGATCTTGTCCCAAAAGGAGGATATGAATGAGCAGGACCAGAAACGGTGTGCCAAAGAAGGTTTCTCTTGTTTGCAGTGTGGGCAAGAGATGAACTGAGGAGAGTCCTTGACCTAGAGAAAGGTAACATGGGCTCTATGGATGATTTTCATTTGTGTCTCCCTCCAATATTCGCATGGTACCAGTTTCAAGAGCTTATTATATCCAAGAAGAACTTTGTGAATTAAGTCGGGGTCATGGAAGTCCTTGCCCCAGTTGGCAGAGGAGGTTGAGGAGAAAGTAGGGGTTGTTTTGCGAAGTAAGGGTTTATAGATGTCTGAGATGTTATACGTTTTTGCTAGAAGTAGATCATCAATAAATGAAGGTTGAAATCTCTTTGACCCATCTCTGACAGATGAGTTGATGAAGTTGGCACATTGCCAGTAGTAGAAAAGGTGAGAGGGGGGAGGGAGTAATGTTGAGCCACAGTACTGAAAGGGAGTAATTTTCCAGTGTCCAAATCACAGATAGAAGCAAAGTTTGTTAGCCTATTGCCTTGCCATATCAAGTAAGGGTGTTGAGCAAGACCCGGGAGAAAAGAGGGATTTCCTTGGATCGGGAGAGACCTTGAGATGTTGTAGGGACATTTTAACAACTTACGTACCTCCCTCCATGCTATGGCTGTATCCCTCAGTAAAAGGTTGTGTTGGAGACTGGGAAAAAGTTGTTTCCATTTTGAGTGGAGCAAGGCCGGCAAAGAATAGGGGTGTGCCATTGTGGATTCAAGAAAATAATTTGAGAACCGAGATGAACTGGAAATCCAGTCCAGGCCTACCCTCACTAAACAGTATAAATTGTACAATCTAATATTTGGCAAACCAATACCTCCCTCTCTCCTGGGAAGGTTCAGTTTGGGCATTGCGATGCGCGGTCTTTTGCGTCTCCAAATAAATTTAGATATAGCTGAGTTTAGGGTGTGGACATCCTTATGTTTAAGGAGAAGTGAGATAGTCTGTAAGGGATAGAGCAACCGCGCAAAGCTGACCATTTTAAATAGGTGGCACCTCCCCAGGAGCGAAAGAGGCAGATCCATCCAATTTTCCAGTTCCGTAGTGATCTTGTGAATCAAGGGAGGGTAGTTTAAAGTGTAAATGGAAGAGGGTAGCTTCCCTATTTTTATACCCAGATATGTGATGTGGGATTTGGCGATAGAGAAAGGTGAGTGCTTGGTCCACAAAGGGGTTGGGGATGCTCTTAGGGGTAGGATTTCACTTTTGTTGTAGTTTATCCTCAGACCTGAACATAGTTTAAAATCATCAAAACTCGATTTGATGGTGCTCATGTCTACTGAGGGGCTGCTGGAAAATATAAGAACATCGTTGGCAAACAGAGCCGACCTCAGTTCATGTTCACCTACTTGAATACCATGAAGGGGGGCAATTGTATTTAAGAGTCTGGACAGGGGTTCCAGTGCCAGGTTAAAGAGGAGTGGGGTTAGAGGGCATCCCTGTCTGGTTCCCTTATGCAATTTAAATTCATCAGAGAGGAGACCAGCCACCACCAACCTGGCCCCTGGAGAAGTATACATAGATGTGATCAGATGGCAGAATTGACCCGAGAAACTCATCTTTTGCAGCACAAGAGATAACCATTCAAAATTGACGTTGTCAAAAGCCTTCTCAGCGTCCAGGGTGATGATGGCATAGTCCCCCCCAGGGTGACTTTTGGCATGTTCAAGGACCATGAGAACTTTGCGTATGTTTAACGACGCGGTTTTCCCTCTCACGAAATCAGGTCAGGGAGGATAGATGCCAGACTGTTGGTGACTATTTTAGAGAGGAGTTTGACATCTAGATTTAGCAAAGATATGGGTCTATAAGAGCCTGGTTCGAGAGGGTCTTTGCCTTTTTTGTATAGGAGCTTGATGATAGCTTGGTTGCCTGAGGGTAAGTATGACCCACCCTCCCAAATCCCATTAAAGACTTTGACTAGAGTAAGTAGTATCGCCGTTTGAAGGGATTTATAAAATTCCCCCGTGAAGCCATCAGGACCCGGGGTTTTGTTTGGGTTGAGTTGGTGAATGGCCATGGTGACATCTGATGTGGAAATGGGGCTGTTAAGGTAGTCTAATTGGGATGGGGTAATTTGTGGTAGGGTCAGACTATCAAGGAGCTTGTTTGTCAGTGTATTGTCAATCTGCTCGGGGGCATATAGAGACGTGTAGAAGTTTTGCATGATCTGGCTGATCTCTGGGGGAGTGTTCTTAATCGTCCCTAAAGGGTCTCGTAAGGAGGTATTATGAGTGGGCGACATGGGGCCTTTGGCTAGCCTGGCAAGAAGCTTCCCGGATTTGTTTCCAAATCTACATAGGGAGGCCTCCATCTGGGAGTGCTTAGTTTGTTCCAAAATGTCTGCCCATGTGTCAAAATCAGCTTTAGCTTCCTGCCATTCTTTTCTGTTGAGGGGAGAGTCGCAGGAGGACAGAGCTCTCTGCGCTTGTTTTAGGCAAGAGCTTGCATTTTTATATTTGGAAATCGAGTTTTTCTTGAAAGATGCGGCATAGGATATAACTTTCCCTTTTAAGAAGGCTTTCCCAGTGTCCCAGAAGAGATGGGGATTATCCGCGCGCGAGGCATTTGTTGAGGAAAATTCCTTCCAGGCATTGGCAATATAGGATTGGAAATCAGTATTGTTGTGTAGATATAAGGGGAAGAGCCATAGACGGAGGTTTGGCTGGGATAAGGAGTCATTGAACGTGATTGTGATTGGGGCGTGATCAGAAATCACTATTTCGTGGATCGCAGAATCAGTCGCAAGAGGGATTAGGTCACCCGAGCAGAAGATATAGTCGATTCTGGTGAACACCCTGTGGGGGTTGGAGTAAAATGTATATTCCCGGTCCAGTGGATGGAATAATCGCCACATGTCTGTCATATGGATTGATTCCCTGGTACCAACTAAGGGAGAGTGTTTTGGCCTGGGGTGGAAAGTTTGAGTGTGCTTAGGGTGAGATCTGTCGTCGTCCAGATACATGATAGAGTTGAAATCGCCCCCCCCACCACATGAGGAGTGGGGGGCGATTTCAGCAGATTGGTGGAGAGGTGGCTAAAAAAAGAATTCCCGGGGTTATTGGGGGCATAAATGCTTGTTATCAGCATTTCCTTATTGCCTAGGTGGATACGAGCTGTGACATGGCGACCTTGGTCATCAGTGTTAGTCATCAGGACTTGACAAGGGAGATTTTTGTGGATTAGGATAATAACTGCTGCTTTACGGCCCACCGCGTCGTAGCCAAGTACAGAGCCCACCCAAAGTTTTCGAAGCCTGTGGAAGTCTGATTGTGACAAATGCGTTTCCTGCAGTAGGGCAATATCAGTTTTCAGCCTCTTGAGGTGTCTTAAAACTTTGAGCCGTTTAATAGGGGACCTAAGTCCCTTAACGTTCCATGAAGTGATTCTCATGGGGGTTTTACACGAAATGGGATGTGAGAATTTGTGAAAGCTAGGTGCAAGGATTTAGTCACTAGGAAGGGTGTCGTGGTGAAAGTCAGATAATATGCAAATTTGTAAAGGTCATAAAATAGTTGGGGCAGTTGCAGGAGGTGATGGGGAGATGCGGGGGATAGAAAGTGGGGAGTTATTAACAAAATAACAATAATCAGGTGCAGATGTATATAAACAATCAACAGAAAGAAAAAAAAGTCGCTTTTTTTCGCATGGGATCACAGAGAGAGGACAGCTACCAATCTGCGGTCACAAGCTAGACATGACATTGACATATGCCCAGACCAGATGTGAGAAGTGCCAATGGCAGAGTGCGGTCTGGAAAAGGGTTTTGGAGGTGAAAGCTGTCAGGGGTGATACCCATGTTAAAAAAAAGAAGGATAACATATAAATGAAACATTACTCATATAACAAGATCAAGGGAACAAGTGAACAGCAAAGTAGATGGGGTACTACCTGACCCAAGGTGGGCCCCCGGGGAGGCAGGTTGGTAAAGTGATTTTGGCGCCGAGTACCGGCACAAGTCCAGCTTTACCTTGTCAAAATTTATCCGAGGCAAAACTGAACCATAAGTCAGTTGGGAATGTTTGAGGAAGCAGAGCTGGAGGGTTTGAGGCATTTTGGAGAGTCCTTGTGGGGACTCTGTTGGTCCAGAGATCTGGGTATCGAGGTGGCTTTGGAAGCGGAGTTGAGGCGAGAGTCCGGTTGAAGAGATCGAAGATATTTCTCCGCTTCCTTAGGGTCCTGAAAGGAAAGCTGTTCTCCATCTATAGACTTGAGACGCAGGATCGCCGGGAAGGCTAAAGTAAATTTTACCTGGCGCTGGTAAAGAGCCGAACAGATCTGTTGGAAAGCCTTTCTCTTTTTGGAGACCTCTATGGAGTAGTCGGAAAATATCAGGATTTTAACTCCATCGATCTGTAGAGATTTACCTTGTCTGTAACTGTGTAGAATGTCCACTTTATCAGCATAGTTTAGGTACTTTGCAATAATTGTGCGGGGAATTTTCTTTCAGCCGAGAAGACCCCTAAGCAGTGTGCTCTTTCCACCGTACATGGTCTCGGCAATCCCAGGGCTTCAGGAATGCGACGAGCACAAAATTCCAAGATGGCGGAGGGTTGGAGAGATTCCGGTACACCTACGAACCTCAATTTGCTCCTCCTAGATCTGTTCTCTAATTCTTCCAATTTTTGGATGATATATTGGTTTGTTTTATCCTGTACCTGTTCCGTGGCTTGTGCCTGGTAAAGTTCATCCTCTATGTTGGAGATCCTGTGTTCAGTCTCATTGAGGCGTGAAGAGTGTTCTCCTAACTCCCTTTTGATCATGAGCATACCTGCGCTGACAGCCTGTTCCACTGTGGCTGTTATAGTGGGGGCTAAGATTGCTGCCACAGCTTGGGCAATCTTGTTATAATCTTCCATGTCTCTAGGGCCAGATGAAGAGGGAACCCCAGACACCTCCATGTTAGAGACGAACCTTCCACCGTGGGACAGAGCCGTTTCGTTTGTTTCACCGTGGAGCAAGGCCGCATCCCTGGTCTCGATTTGTGAAGCGCCCAGCGGCGCTCACGGGCTGACTTTTTCCACAAAGTGGTCCATAAGGCTGGGGGGGGGGGGGCATGCCAAGTCCGTCCAGAGGAAGGGCAGGTGGATTAGAGGGTCTGGGCAGGTTTTTTAGGCAGATTTTAGGACCGGGAGCAGGAGCTGTGCTGGAGACCCTATACTCCATACGGCGCCGGAACCGGAAGTCAATCTTGTGGTTTTAATGAACTGCAAACACACTGATCAGCACGCCTGTAGTTCATTCATACTGCCTACAGCTCTGGAGGTATGGGCACAGAGCTTTAGGCAGTTTGTGTAGGATCCTGACACTGCACCTATGATCTGCTAATCACAGGTGCAATACTTTGCAGGTTCCTGTTTTAAAAAAAATACATAAATACACATTTTTTACTGGCAAAAATATGTGCACTTATTATTTTTTAATTAAAGGTGAACCTAGCCTTTAAGTATTTATTCATTTATTCCTTAATCATCTCTCCCTGGACTAAATGAGAATTTAACCCATGCAATACGGGGGGGGCTACTGCAGGGGTGTATTTTTTATTTTCCTGTGATTTAAACCTTTATTATGAACAAGAATGTCAGAGAGGACACTTGGGTTAGGCAGGAACATAAATGGGTGGCTTTATGTATATATGTGAGTTTTTGTATGTGTGTAGGGTGTGTGTGTGTGTATACTGTAGGTGTGAAATGCCTCATAGGGGTACTGCTGGGCACTAGGGTGTATATACGTCTGGTCTCTACTCTGTAATGCACACAGTCCTGACTCTTGCACATTGTACATCACGTACACTTTACCCTTGCACTTTGTAATTTATCTAATACTGACCTCTGCACTCTATACATACAGTAGGTATAATGATCAGCAGGGTTGCACCAATACTTTTTTATATTGGGGGGTACGAGTACTGATACTTGTGCTCAAGTATTCACTGATATAGTTACATAGTTTTTTTTTTTGATCCAAAAAATCAAGTTTATTTGTATTAAAGAAACATATACATTATACATTTGCAATCTTTCCATCTGTACATTTGGTCCGATGTCAAGTTCCAATAAAGCAAGTTTTCATCAAATACTAATATATCACATCTTTCTTAGTGTTAACAAAGTCGACAGTTTTCAATGTTACATTGGTATCCCAGCTACTTGTTAATGTACTGTGTTAGATGTGTTTTATTTCCTCTATCATACACTGATCGCAGTGTATATGCTACATTATCCTTTTAGACCCAGGTTCGTCTGCGGTATCATAGTAGAATGATCTCCCCTGGGGTTAGTGCTTTCCCATTTTGAGTCAGGTGAGACATGTGTCGGATACCGTTAGCCATCTGTCCCATATTTTCTCATATTTCTGAGGGCAGCCTCTATGAGTGTAAATCAGTTTTTTATATGGTAGTGCCGTATTAACCTCCCTTATCCAGTCCTGTGGCTTTGGTGCAAGTGCTTGCATCCAATGTTTCGCAATTGTTTTCCTTGCCGTAAACAGTGTTTCCCTGAGGAAGGTTGCAGTGTACTTGTCAATGCCCTCATCTGGCATCTGACCCAGTACACAGATCTTCGGGTCTGTTGCCACCGGGGTGCCCATAACGTCATGCAGGAACCTTACAACCTGGATCCAGTATGCCTGTATCTGGGGGCAGGACCAGACAAGATGATAGAACGTCCCCAGGGATGACTGGCACATTGGGCACAATGGGCTCCTTTGCGCCTGAAACTTGGCAAGTACCTTGGGTGTAATATAGGCCTTGTGTAGTATGTATAGCTGGGTCAGGCGGTCAGGGGCTCTAGGGGAGACCATTTTCGCTCCCTCTAAGGCTCCATCCCATTCCTCATCCGTCAGCTGTCCCATGTCTCTCTCCCATTTCGTTTTCATGGAGTTTGCTGTCTGGGCGACGCCCCTTGTCCGTATTGTTTGATATATTATAGAGGTCAGTTTAGAGGGTTCCGTTCCCAATAGTATTGGGATTAGGTCCAATTCCGCCAGTTCAGGGTACCCCCCCACAGATTGCACGGCTAGGGCATGCCTCAACTGGAGGAATCTGAAAAGCATATAGTTGGGTAGGCTAAATTCCTCTTTCAGACTTTGGAATGTTTTTGGTCCCTGTGCGGTTAGGACTTGGAATAGGTACAGAACCCCCCTGTCTATCCAAATTTGTGGGTCTGGGATGGAAAGGAGTTCTGGTAGGTCGTTATTAAACCACAAGGGTGTATGTCTATGGTGTACCCCTGTGCACAATTTTCTCATGACTTGGCCCCAAATACATCTTTGATGTAGGGTCATGTCTTGGACTTGTTTAATAGGAGGGGGGTGGGCCACGTTGCGCATGATAACTTGTAGGGGGGTGTGCGCCCGGGAGTCAGGCATTCGCCCAAGGAGGGACTGATGTCTAAGGAGATCTGTCTTTTGGTAATGGTAGAAATGGGATGTCTGAGATGCCAGATAGTAATCTCTGAAATCTGGGAGTCCCAGTCCGCCCATAGTAGTAGGGTTTTTCAGGACATGCCAGGGGAGTCTATGTCTGGTTGGCCCCCATACAAATGACCGTAGAATCGCATCGATAGTTTTGAAAAATTTCATAGGGACAGGCAGTGGGGCGTGCCATAGTACATATAGCAGTTTTGGTAGTAGAATCATCTTAATTAGGTTAATTCGCCCGGTAACACCCAGGGGCAATTTTGCCCAGGATTGTGTTTTCGTTTTGATCAGTGTGAAGAGGGGTTCAATGTTGTTTGCGTTATACTCACTAAGTTGTCTCGTTACCACCACTCCCAGATATTTTATTGCTGATACCCTGGCGAGTGGTATAGGGGGGTCGGTCCTGGGCATAGGAAATTGGTCAATGGGTAGTATTTGGGACTTGTCCCAGTTTATTTTAAGGCCTGAATATTTCCCCATCTCTTCTATTGTGGATAATGCCTCTGTCAAGGAGTGGTGTGAGTCATTCAGGTAAAGTATCATGTCGTCTGCGTATAGGCCCACCTTCTCTTCCAAACTACCCATCCTTAATCCCCTGATGTTTTCATTACTTCTGATGGCCAGCGCCAGTGGTTCTGCAGCCAGTGCATATAATAGGGGGGACAACGGGCACCCCTGTCTTGTTCCCCTGCCCAGGGGAAAGCTGTTTGATAGCCATCCGTTTACCAGTACTCTAGCTTTTGGGGTCTGGTAAAGCAGCTGGACCCATTTGATGAATACTGGACCAATACCAAATCTTCTCAGGCATTCCCACAAATACACCCATTCAACTGAGTCGAATGCCTTGGCGGCGTCTAACGACACCACTATTCTAGATCCGGTGTTGTCATGCCCGGCCTGAATATTCATAAATAATCTTCTTATGTTTACCGCAGTGTTTTTCCCAGGCATGAAGCCCGTTTGATCTGGGTGTATCAGTGTTAATATAACCTGGTTTAGTCGAGTTGCCAATATTTTGGCAAGAATTTTGATGTCGACCTGTAGCAGGGAGATTGGTCTATAGGATTCTGGGGCGTGGGGGTCTTTACCTGGCTTGGGTATTACTACGATTTTGGCCTCTTGCATAGATTCTGGCACTGATTCAGAATGAAAGATATACTGGTATAGGGCTAATAGTCTATTGACCATTATATCTGCATAAGTGGCATAAAACTCCAAGGGCAGACCATCCATCCCGAGCGCCTTGGCAGTTGCCAGTTGAGAGATTGCCCTAGAAATCTCGTCCTCTGTTATTTGTGCGTCTAATAGTTTTACTTGGTCTCTGGTTAAGTGTGGGAATCGGATATCCCGGAGGAATTCCTCCACCTGGGACGGGGTGTAGCTATTTTGGGATGTATATAGGGTAGCATAGAAGTGTCGGAATTCCTCGGCCACTTGCCGAGGGTCTGTGATCCTTTCACCAGGCATCTTGGACAGAGAGACCACCACCGGCGGGGTGTGGTCTAGGTGTGCAAGGTACGCTAGCAATTTTCCAGCTTTTTCACCGTGTTCAAATATCGTTTGTTTTGCAAAAAATAAGTGTTGTTTGGCTTTGTCTATGTGTAGTTGTGCGACTGTCCGTTCATGTATCCTGAGATTTGCACTATTTTGGCTGGTGGGGTCTTGTGAAAAGTGGTTTTCTAGGTGAGTGAGATGTTCCGAGGCCTGTTGGAGGATCAGTTTGGAGTTGACTTTAAGTCTGTTAATTCTAGTAGTCAACATCCCTTTCACATAAAGTTTAAATGCTTCCCACACATTCCCTACAGAGGTGCTGTCCCGGTTGCTAGTGAAGAAAAACTGGAGTTCACGAGGTATGTCTATTTGTTGTGCCAGGAGTGTCAACCAGAACGGGTTGAGTCTCCATGTACTACCTTGAGTCCAGTCTATCAGTCGTAGAGTCACCCAGTAGGGGGCGTGGTCTGAGAGATGTCTGGGCGCAAATCCCACTGCGTCTAGTTTTGGCAGGAGCGTCTGTGTTAGAAAGATCATGTCAATCCTAGACATAGTGTGGTGAGTTGTCGAATGACATGAATACATTCTGCCCTCTGGGTGCTTGTAGCGCCAAGTATCCACTAGGGCAAAATCAGACATTAATCTACCAAATCTAGTTGGGTTGAGGGGTAGTCCCACCCCGCCTGCTACGTTCACCCTGTCCAGTCCCGGCACCATGACCATGTTGAAGTCCCCCATCCACACAGCTGGGGTCTGTGGATGTTGTGCTATAAACGCCAGTCCTTCCCGGACGACAGCCGAGCTGTACGGAGGGGGGATGTAGCATGCCATGATCACCACCGGATTACCCTGTATTGTAGCATATATGAATACATATTGACCCTGCGGATCCGTCTTCAGCTCCAGCAACGCAAAAGGAACATTTTTCCTCACTAGGATAGATACCCCTCTGGCATATTGTGAAAAGGTCGAGTGGAATGCCCAACCCACCCAGGGGCGCTTCAGCGCCATTTGTAAGGATCCCGTTACGTGTGTTTCTACCAGAGCCGTTATTCCTGCCCCTTGGGCTTTTATAAAGGACAATACGGCTGTTCTCTTGATTTTATCTCTCATGCCCCTGACATTCCAGGTGAGGAATTTTATAGTGGCCATATTTGCTGAGCAATAAGGTATTGTCCCGCGGGAGCCGGTGCCGGACAGATCCGCAGGGTGGCCGCATCAGTATTTAGCCCCTCTAAATGAAAAATCTTGAGCATCAGGTAGGTATGAAATACCACATTAGCAGACCCTGAAGATGCACATATAATTTGTACTCGATTTCATGTTACCATCAATAGATCAGAAAAGAACAGTAAAACCAACTTTACCCTCCCTCCCCGCCCAGCATCTCCCCAACATGATGCGGGCTTCAGTCCCGGAACCAAAAGCCATAAAAAACATAGGTTAACAATCTTCCAGCTCAGTACTTGAGCTGGAGGCACATTTCTTAGGAGTGATTCTAACTCTCCGGCCAGTCTGGGTTTCAGACCACCTGTAAAAAAGCAGCCAATCCCAGCTAGGGCCTGTGGTGTGGAGAGAATAGCATCAGTGAACTGCAATATTAAACTTGTTTCCCCCATCTAGTGGAGCGATTGTTCACTGGGGTGATGCTTGCACACGTGAGCTTGCTTGTGCAGGGGCCCCAAACCACACGTGTTCAGGTACAATGGTCCGCGTCTGTGTAGTCTACAGGGGTTCAAATAAACTATCGGCTTGAGCATGCCAACCAGCAGATACTGTTGCACATTTTTTTCTCCCCGGCATGGGGAACTTTGTCCGCGCCAGAGCGGTCTCATGAGGAATGTATTCAGCTTACAGGGCCGCGGGTATTGGGTCTGGCAACTTGTCATTCCTCATGTATAGGGGAAGGCAGTGGACGTTAAGGTGTCAGTCTATTATGTATGGAATGGGCATTGTTATTAAAGCTGTGTGGCAAAGTATATTACTCACGGATGGTACACTGCCCGCGTTCTCTCTGCGGTTGCCTGTAGCATCATCAGATTCTGTTTTCTCGCCTGTCCAGCCAGTCTGTGGCCGCTTCCGAGGAGTCAAAGAATTGTGCTCGGCCGTCGACCTCCACTCTGAGGCGCGCTGGGTAGAGCATAGCATACTTTAGGTGCTGGGCCCGCAGTCTTCTCTTTACCTCCTGGTACCTGGTGCGTTGCTTCTGGACCTCACTGGAGAAATCCGGGAAGGCCACGATCTGGACATTGCGGTACTGAATGTTACCTCGCTCCCTCGTCAGTCGAAGGATCTTGTCCCTGTCTTTGAAGTTCAAGAACTTCGCTATGAAGGTCCGCGGGGGAGCCCCCTGTGGTGGAGGTCTAGCCGGAATACGGTGGGCCCTCTCGACCGCAAACATGGCCGAGAAGGCCTCCCTTCCAAAGGTTTGGATGAGGAGATCTTCTAAGAATCCAGCCGAGTCTGTACCTTCTGCAGCCTCTGGCAGGCCTATGAATCGGAGGTTACACCTTCGGAGACGATTCTCCATGTCGTCTTGCTTAGCGGAAACGGCCTGTAGCTGCCTCTGGAGGTCGTCGGCCATGTGCTGTAGTGGGTGGATGATGTCTTCGGCTGCCGATATCCTCGTTTCGGTCTCTCTTACACGCTCTTTAAGAGCGGACATGTCCTGCCGGAGAAGGGAGATGTCTATCTTCACTTCTTCTAGCTTGGTGGTGAGAGTGCCCTGGCATTGGGCAATCGCCTCCAGCACACGAAGCTCCGAGGCCGACTGCTCCGTGTCAGGCGTGGTGCCGGCGCCATCTTCGGCCTGCGCGTCTTTGTCAGTGGCGCGAAACTTTGCAAGCTTGCTGGCCACATCTTTCGTCGCTTTGGAAGGAGACATCTCACCCTCTAATATCTCAGGCGTGCTGTGTAGCCGATCAGCCGATATTAGTGTCGGTTTTTTCGCAGGATAAACGGGTCAGGATAAGCTGGGGCCCGGAGCTCACTCGGCACACGTCCGCTCACATCCCTGTCCAGGCCACGCCCCGATATAGTTACATAGTTAGGTTGAAAAAAGACACAAGTCCATCTAGTTCAACCAAAAAAAAAAAAAGTATACACACACATATATATATATATATATATATATATATACACACACATATATATATATATGGCCATATATAGCCAGGAATATTAATAGCCCAGTCATGTGAAGAATGAAGCCAAGATTCAGCTATACCAATCAAATCATAGTTCTCCTCATGCACCAGAGCTTCCAACTCACCTATTTTGCTTGGCAGACTCCTGGCATTGGTGAACAAACACTTTAATTCACGGTCACATTTTGCACATGTATCTTGCATATTTTTAATTTTAGTACAAACAGTACCATTTCCAATGGTTGATTGTAACATGGGAACATTCATATGATCTTTCTTAGCCCTCCCCCATCTTTCCCCATTCCACCCACCAATAGGGGCTGACCCCTGTTTGACCTGTCTACCCCATTATAATCTAATGCACCCTCCCCCCTCAATCCTAGTTCAAATACTCCTCCAGCCTTCCCATAAACCCCTCCCCTAGCACAACAGACCCCCTTCCATTTAGGTACAAACCATCTTTAGCATATAGGTTGCACCCCAATGAAAAGTCAGCCCAGTGCTCTAAAAACCCAAAGCCCTCCTCCTTATACCAGGTCTTTAGCTATGCATTCAGGGCTCTAATCTCCCCCTGCCTTTCCTGTGTTGCGCATGGCACAGGCAATATTTCAGAGAATATTGCCTTGGAGGTCCTTCCCTTCAACTTGCAACCTAATTCTTTAAATTGGTTCTTAAGGAGCCTCCACCTTCCATCTATTCTGCCATTGGTTCCAATGTATACCAAGACAGCTGGGTCATGCCCAGCCCCTCCCAGTAATTTATCAACCCAGTCCACCACATGCCGAACCCTGGCACCAGGGAGACAGCAAAACATTCTGTTGAGGCGATCCTGGCAAAAAATTATCAGTCCTTCTAATTATAGAATCCCCAATTACCACCAACTGTCTAGGCCTACCTGCACTACCGCTATCACCCCTACTAGATGGGCTGCTCTCCCGGCTGTTAGGAGGAGCAGTGACATCCAGGGCTGCCACCTCTGAGTTTGCCACCCCCACATCTTCACTCAAATTGGCAAATCTGTTAGGGTGCTCAAACCCAGGGCTGGCCTTCCTTTTCTGTGAGCTCCTACCGCTCCCTCTAACTGTATTAACCCATCTACCTACCTTATAATCCTGACTTACCCCTCCACCCTCCCCCTTAACCCTACTAGCCACCTCAAGAGGACCCCTTTCAAGGTTGACAGCTCTGTCCAGCGTTGCAATTTGCTCCTCCGGATCTCTAATGCGAGCTTCCAGAAGGGCAACCTGCTCACACCTGTCGCAGCGGTATCCATCCTGGAGCTGTTGCTCCATAGTTGCATACATGTGGCACACTGTGCACTGTACAAAACCTTCAATCTTGCTAGCACATATTTTCCCAGATACAACAACACTAATAACAGGAAATTTCAGATGTTACTCCTGTTATAATCTCCTGTTTTAAACTCTGGTTTTTAACTCACCACTTAGTCAAGGTCCACTTGGACAGAGGTCCCACAAGAAAATATGTAGCAAGCTCAAGATGAGCAAGCTCTGAAATTAGTTCTACAGAGAGCTTTAAAGGAATTGAATCACCTGTGACCAATTAACCCCTCCCCTTAATTAGTAGTCTAAAGGAAGGAAAGAAGGAGAGAAAAAAAAAGCTATTTAACCACTTCCCGACCGCCTGCCGTGTTTTCACGGCGGCAGTCGGGTTGCTGTGCGCGAATTGCCATAAAAACACGGCGAACGGCCGCCGGCGGCGCTTGCGTGCCCGCCGCACTCCTGAGGAGTGTGCCCGCGGCTCGGGCAAACCCGATGTCCGCCGGCGAGCCGCGATGAGCGGCCACAGGCAAAGAGCGGAGAACCGCCGATGTAAATACGGCGGTTCCCCGCTCTGTTAGTGCATGCATGGGAGATCTACTGATCCCTGTCACTGGGATCAGTTAGATCTCTCATGCCCATGGTAGCCCACCCCCCCACAGTAAGAACACACCCAGGGAACACACCTAACCCCTAGCTCTCCCCCCCAGGTTAACCCCTTCACTGCCAATGACATTTATACAGTAATCAGTGGATATTTAAATTTCAGATCGCTGAATAAATGTCATTGGTCCCAAAAAAGTGTTAAAAATGTCCGACATGTCCGCTGCAATATCGAATAGGATGGGCTCAAATTACACCACAAACAAAATGATGGCATTCTTTTCAACCAACTCACCCCTTCAGGGTATGGTTTTTTGACCTCCCACGTCTCTCGGGTAAAGGTGGAGGTATAACTGTTATTTACAGCCTGCTGTACACTTTATCCCTTGTAAATGTACCCTCTTTCTCCTTGCTTGAATGCCTTGCTCTCAAAGTCTGTGTTCCCCCCTCATCTGTTATTGCTACAGTTTATCGTCCACCAAATCCTTGTAGAGATGACTTTGCGGATCTGCTTTCATTTTTATGCCTCAGTTTTAAAAGTATTTAATATACACATTGAGTGCCCCTCTCGTCAGTCTCTGTTATCCCGGTAAAGGTTAATATTCCAGATCCCATACAGGAAACTATACGCACCCCCACGTCTGTTTAACTCAATCCAGTTTCGTAAGTTCTTCTCTGTCCTTCAGAAATCGATTTGAACTTCTGAGACTTAGTTACACATATAATTTATGAAAATTTTGACTCCGTATTTTTACTTTCGTCTAGGCGTTTCAGTAGAGATGTTCCTAAACCACCTGCTATTTGACATCGTTATTGTCTACTCCCCCCTTGTGTCTGAAACTCTCGTTCCGTA
>BLSH010033900.1:577635-596647 GCA_018402905.1 Glandirana rugosa | reverse complement strand
TATTTTTTTATTTTGTTAGTGAATGAGATGAACTAATGTGAAAATTCACTTAGTAAAAATACCCAATCAAGTTTCTTTTTGAAAAGTGAATTTTGGTGTTACTGTCTGGTGTTGCAATGAATGAAAACAGAGCAAAATGCCCCATTATGGCCATTAGATGGAGCTAAGCCTCTTACAATAAGTATTTATTTCCTATGATCTTCAGCTCCATCTAGGGTCCAGGATGCAGTATTTTATAAAGCCACTGTATTTTTTATGTATGAATAACATTCAACCTATGAAGGAAGTAGCCTGTGAATATTTGATTTTGTCCCATTTGCATAAAACAAATGCACCAGCAGTTTTGTTAAAAGAATAGGTATGCACATTTTTTACACGTAGACCCCTATATGTCTTCACTGCTTTCCCTGAATAAAGAACTAATAGAAAAATAAATCTAAATCTCATTTGAATTCTCAAATAACATTGTATTTACCATCACTATTACAATAAGCACTGTGACCACACATGCAGGTAATGTAAAATTAACAATAACAACTGATTTGTGAATAATCAAACCATCATATGACTAGAGTCAGATGTAACACAGGGATTCAAAGCAATGCCAGCACCATTGTGCATACTGAATATTGTCTAAAGGTCTCAATATATTTTACAAAAAAAATCTGTAAGCCAGTATGGAAAGAGAATGGTCCTAGTCCATTTAGAGAAGAATACTAGTTTACACCATGCATTCAGCATGCATTTCCTCATTAGCATGTATATGCTTTTTAATGCATTGTAATGCATGTGTGAAGCATTTCAGTGTTTTTTTTCTTTTCACTAGAATCTTCAGAATGCTAAGGATCAGTGGCAGCAGGTGTATAAGGGGGGCTTGGGTGCCGCCTCCCCGCCGGCTAAAAAGAAAAAAAAAAAGAGCCAGCCCAGCCCCCCTGCAGGAGGTGGCGATACATTGACTTCCTTTTTTTTCGGCTCCTTGGCTGTCACCTGACAGCCAAGTAGTGAGCCTATTGGTCAGCCATTAAAGACTATGTATGTGCATTGAATGGGTGCACACACATAGTCTGATTGGCTACCCAGAGTGATTGGATGAGGTGGCCGGGGGCGGGTCACTGTGGTGGCAGACGTGACTCCCGCTCCCACAGAGACCCCGACCGGTGACTCGGCGAACTGATGGGGACAGCCGCTCTCCGCATGCCAATCTCTGCAGACTCAGACTGATAGCCGCTCTCTGCATGCCAAACTCTGCAGAGTGACAGCCGCTCTCTGCATGCCAAACTCTGCAACACTCCAGCCTGCCTATTAGATGGGGTAAGTGCGTGACTTGTCTCGTCTTTGGGGGGTCTCTACAATGTACCCCACCTGTGTTACTGGCTGCAAATTGCCTCCACCTGTGATACTGGCTGAAAAGTGCCCCCACTTGTGATACTGCCTGAAAAGTGCCCCCACCTGTGTTACTGGCTGCAAAGTGCCCTCACCTGTGTTATTGGCTGCAAAGTGCCCCCACCCGTGTTATTGGCTGCTAAGTGCCCCCACCTGTGATACTGGCTGCAAAGCGCCCCCACTTGTGCTATTGGCTGCAAAGTGCCCCCACCTGTGATACTGGCTGCAAAGTGCCCCCACCTGTGATACTGGCTGCAAAATGCCCCCACCTTTGATACTGGCTGCAAAGTGTCCCCACTTGTGTTATTGACTGCAAAGTGCCCCTACCTGTGATACTGGCTGCAAAGTGCCCCCACCTGTGTTATTGGCTGCAAAGTGCCCCCACCTGTGTTAATGGCTGCAAAGTGCCCCCACCTGTGATATTGGCTGCAATTTACCCCCACCTGTGATATTGGCTGCAATTTGCCCCATCTGTGATATTGGCTGCAATTCACCCCCACCAGTGATATTGACTGCAATTTGCCCCCACCTGTGATATTGGCTGCAATTTACCCCACCTGTGATAGTGGCTGCTATATACCTCACAGGGGAATGATGTGATGCTGAGCTGTATACTGTGTTCTGTGATGCTGAGCTGTATAGTGTGTCCTGTGATACTGAGCTGTATACTGTGTCTTGTGATGCTGAGCTGTATACAGTGTCCTGTGATGCTGGGCTGTATACTGTGTCCTGTGATGCTGGGCTGTATATTGTGCCCTGTGATACTGAGCTGTATACTGTGTCCTGTGATGCTGAGCTGTGCACTACTGACACAATATGAGCAATACAGGGGATGGAGTGGGTGGATTCTATAAGGGGTGGGGCTTATTAGAAGTAGGAGGGGTCAAAAAGGAAGGGCGGGGCCTGCCCCCCCATCCTAAAACTTCACCAGCCGCCACTGCTAAGGATCCCCCAATACGTTTATGTGTGTTGCAGCACATTTACACATGTTTTGGTGCAAATAAATGCATGGTACTGTACTTTTTTTGAGCACTGGATTTGAACACAGTAATGCAAACTAGTGTGTTTTGGAAACATTGATTTTACTGTGCATAAATGCCGAGTGCATTTAAAAAAAAATGCACCTGAAAGCATGTGGTGTGAGCAAGCCATGAATTCAAGCATTACCTTAATTGTTGAAAAAGATACATTTAGTGCATATAGATGAAATGGATTCTGCATAATCTGAGTCTCTTCTGTTAACATATTTGGTTGGCATTTATTTTCTGGGTACACAAACCAAAAAAGTAAACAAAATGTGTCAAGGGTACTTGCTGCATTTAAGATGTGGAGGATTTAAATATAGATGTGACCACAGTGTAACAGCTAAACTTTAACAATCAAACTCATTTTAGACCACGCTTCTTGGCAGGAAAATAAGGATGCCAACAGTCAGGGTGGGTTTCAGTGTATATTAAAAATCAGGAGAGGTACTGTGGCAGTAAATGGCATTGAACCTCCCCAAGTCAGCAGTAACTACACGGGGTAGTATTATAGGAATATCCTTAGCAAGTGCCCATAGAAGGGTGTCTATCAAGCAAAAGGGAATGGTCAGTATGATGGTCATTGCT
Source organism: Glandirana rugosa (assembly GCA_018402905.1). Lineage (NCBI taxonomy): Eukaryota > Metazoa > Chordata > Amphibia > Anura > Ranidae > Glandirana > Glandirana rugosa. The sequence goes on along the minus strand of BLSH010033900.1, from coordinate 593,654 downwards.
ATTGCATCCCACTTTTATCAATAATATTCTACATATAATGTATTGAGTGTATCCAAAGAGACCAGTTTTAAGCCGGGTACACACTTTCTCCCCCGCTGAGCTGTTGTGTTCTGACAGGGGGACAGCCCCCAGCCAGAACACTCCGATCAGCATCCTCTGCCATTGGGTGAAAGCGCTGATCAGGAGTTGGTTAGATGCTCCACACAGGCCGAAGGTCAGACGTTTTTTTTTCGAACCGGCCGTTGGCTCCCGACATTCGGCCCGTGTGTACCTGGCTTTAAGTTCATCAGACATGTTGCAATCTGATTGCATGCTTTCCTTTAGAGCTACCATAAACTATGTAGCAAGGTCCTGCCTTACTGAAAACAAGCAAATATTTAGATTAAGTAGGTGCACATATTACGTAATATTCATAAATCCAAAGTTAATTGTATAAATGGTGTATTGTCCAATTCTAATGTGTATGGTGAGCCTTAAAGTTCCAAAATATGGCCTAGCTGCTGTGTCCAAATGTCTTATTAGCTTTAGGCCTTTTTCCTGCACAGAATTCTGGGGTGAACAAGCCCTTAACCCCTACAGATCCGTGCCATAGCCGAAAGACGGCTACAGCGCTAAACCTAACCTAAATTCCCGGGGGGGACGTCCATGGACGTCCGCCCCTTTGTGCACTCCCTGTGCGTCCTCACAGCCGGTGGCAGCGCGTTCTCACACCCACCATATGCTGTGTGGGCATGCACACGGGTCGGGCAGACTTGATGTCCGCCGGTGACCCACGATCACCTAATAGAGAGGCAGAACGGGGAACCGCCAATGTAAACACGGCGGTTCTCCATTCTGTGAGGGGGATATAATAGATCTACTGTTCCCTGTCATCAGGGTCAGTGAGATCTGTTATGTACCTGCCAGCCCAGCCCGCACACAGTTATAACACAGTGAGGGAACACAGTTAACCCCTTGATCACCCCTTAGTATTAACTCCTTTCCTGCCAGTGACATTTATACAGTAATCAGTGGTTATCTAAATTTCTGTTGTATAAATGTCAGTGGTCCCAAAAACATGTCAAAAATGTCTGATATGTCTACTGCAATATTGCAGTCCTGATAAAAATTGCAGATTGCCACCATAACTAGTAAAAAAAAATAAAATAAAAATGCCATAAATCAATTCCCATCGTTTGTAGACGCAATAACTTTTGCGCAAACCAATCAATATACGCCAATTGCGATTTTTTTTATACCAAAAATATGTAGAAGAATATATATCGGCCAAAACTGTTGAATATTTTTTTTTTTTGGATATGTATTATAACAAAAAGTAAAAAATATTGTTCTATTTTTCAAAATTGTTGCTCTCTTTTTGTTTATAGTGCAAAAATAAAAACCGCAGAGGTGATCAAATACCACCAAAAGAAAGCTATATTTTTGGGAAAAAAAGTACGTCAATTTTGTTTGGGTACAGCATCGCAGGACCGCGCAGTTGTCAGTCAAAGCCACGCAGTGCCAAAACACAAAAAGTGCTCTGGTCAGGGAGGGGATAAATCCTCCCGGGGCTGAAGTGGTTAAATATATCTGTCATGTGAAATATGTAAGAACCATATTATAGAGGTTTCATCAGACCATTAATATCCATTGTATGATTTTTCCCCACCTTTTGCTCTGGTGACAACACCACAGCAAAATAAAAAAATAAAAACTTTACACAAATTCTAACCCCTTACCACTGTATTCCGAGCTAAAAAAATAATATTTTTTTTACTTAAATTTGAATTCTGAATCTCTGACCCAATACTGATACAACAAGTATGGGGATATAGAATTCCAACACTTCTCTAACACTTATGTACTACACACTTGTCTCAGGTTTGGGATTATGAAGTATTGAAGCCAAAGAAAGCTTGAAAACTAGCATTTCTAAATAAAAAATAAAAAAGACCAGCAATGGTAGCTTTTATATTTCTTCTAACGGGTGTACTTTAAATTGTTCTCATGCCATTTATAATTTTTCTTTGTTTTGATCTGTAATGTAGTGTAAGGGATTGCCTGGATATAATTTCAATTGAATGGATTGTTTAGATAGTCCTTTGCACTACATGTCTATTGGTACATTTTTCCTATCTAATAAGTCAAATCAAAGAAAACTGTAAGTGGCGTGTAGCCAGAGTTAGCCTTATTGATGTTCCCTGTGTACTGAAAAGTTTAAAAGCTAGATAGCACTTTAGAAATCTAATAAACCTGGGCAGGCTGAAAATCAACAACTTTTGAGCTTTACTAAAAAACACATATCACAAAATAATAGTAATATTAATAATAATAAATCTTGTACATTAAACTATACTTTATAAAAATATGTACTTAGCAATAAATAAAATACATGTGCTCTGGAACACAATGCCTGTTTTTCATCTCACTCAAGTTTAATAAAATGTTTCTCATATACATTAAGGTAGAGCAAAAATAAAATCCAGCCAATTGCTTCCTTGCCCAGGCTTGACATAATCCATCTAATCATGTTAAATTAAGCTGACTAAAATAATATAGTAGCCAAAAATACCAGAGACCAATGCTTGGCTTGCCAGATGTTACGATGTTACATGTCCATTGCCTTACAGCATTTTGGAATATGTGGAAAATCTCATAAAATCCTCTTATAGAGTTGGTAATGAAAAAAATAATAATATATAAAAAAAGAACCATTTTAGCAAAAAATAAAAAGATCCGCGGTGGACATCATATGTAACACAATGGGTTTATAAATGATCTTACCAAATTTTATTTTTTTATCATCAGGGTGAATTAGATAGATATATTTGGAAACAATTTCTACAAATTTGTTGTGTTCTCAATGGAAAACAGAAATGGCAGATACTGTAGTAAATCCTTAAAACATATACTGAAAATAACATCTAACAATCAGAACAAAAAAAGCATAATTCATTTGACTCTAAGTACATTGCTGAGAACAGAATGTGGGCAATTTAAAAAGCTATGACCCAAAATAGTTGTGAAGTAAGGTTATTGTAACATTCTAATCCATCTCCTGTCTCTATGAAGTCAATGTCACTGATGCAGCATTCTGTTTAAAAACTCATTTATTTAAAGCAATAATAGTACTCACTATCCAAGACACAAGCCTTTACTGTCCCGATTACATTTTTGTGCCCTGTTTTCCACTATTTGCAATTCAAGAATTTCATCAACAAATGATGTAATATGGTTTGAAATGATTCCCCCTGTTTAATTATAAATAGGCTTTTTGTCTGCTGTTGTTCATATATATTCAAATCTGTCCTTCCTGCCCTGAACGCTATACATAGTATGACATAGTGGAGAGATTATTAGGGACTGATTTACTAAAACAAAAGTAAAAACAGTTAGCTGTGCACAGTGATAGGTGAAACTACGTTCACCTCAAACAAACCATCAATCATTTATGTATGAAAAATCCTGTTTGTTCTGAATGCATAGTATATTTCTCTAGAATAATCTGTATTCTGTTTGGGTCTTAAAGTGGATGTAAGCCCCAGTCATGAAATCCGAACAAACACATATCTGTAGTGCTTACTTGTCTCTCTCCAAAGCTCTAAGTGTTGTTTCTCTCTGGTGATTAGTTCCTCTGTTATCAGCATGAGCCATTTCTGACAAGTTTTTCTGACACTTGAGATACAATTTGTGAGAGGGAGGGAGATAAGCACAAGATAAGCTTGTCTATTCAGAATACAGCTATGCATGTTCCTTCCTTCCTCAGCCTATGTGGATGGGATGGGGTGTCCATTTCCTCCAATTATCTTTCACACAGTGTATAAGAGCTGTAACTGAAGCTCTCCACCCCTCCTCTATACTCCTCACAGATGCAGAGGGATTTTATCACAATTGTGCTCCTTTGAAAGGGTTATAGATAAGAAGAGACTACAGATAAACAAGTAAAACTTATGTAGGAGGATTTGTTTCATCTATGTGCATCATCTGAGGTGATTCACTTCACTGGGTATATTATATTAGGGTTTGCAATCATTTTAGGTCTTTCCAACAGCATTTTCATAACTCTGTGGCTGCATTCAGCCACCTTATTGGTAGTCATCCTTTTATTCTTCACTCTTCATATTCTTCCAAGTATAATTGTCTTTTCTAGAGATTTGGTTCACCTCATAGAGGGGGTTATTTACTAAACTGGAAAGTACAAAATCTGGTGCAGCTCTGCATAGAAACCAATCAGCTTCCAGGTTTTATTGTCAAAGGTTTGTTACTAAAGGTTCATTTTTTTCTTAAAAATAACAAACATGTTATACTTACCTCCTCTGTGCAATTGGTTTTGCACAGGGTGGCCCTGATCCTCCTTTTCTAGGGTCCCTTATCGGCGCTCCTGGCTCCTCCTGTTCTCGAGTCACCCTGTCAGAGAACCATTTTCCCTGGGGGCACTCATGAAGGCACACTCCCATGTCACAGACACAGACAGCAGGACTCGGCCCAGCCTCCTGGCTCCCGTATCATTGAATTTGATTGACAGCAGCGGGAGCCAAGGGTTCCTGCTGCTATCAACCTATCCAATGAGGACCTGAGCCAGTGGCTGGAGCTGGTAGGCTCGCCCCCACTGCTGGAAAGACTGGGTTCAAGTAAGTAAAAGGGGGGCTCTGGGGGGCTGGTGCACTACAGAAGGTTTTTGACCTTAATGCATAGAATGCATTAAGGTGAAAAGCCTAGAGACTTTATAAACCCTTTAAGTGAACAAGGTGAAGTTAGAAGCTGCTTAGCTACCGTGCACAGCTGCACCAGATTTTGCAAGCTTGAATTTTTCTAAATCAGTCCCACTATGTCCAAAATTATTGGGAATTTAAAAAATAACACAGTTTCCCCTTATTTTCTAGGGTATGTAGACCTTCACTTTTCTAATATCCACATACAAACACATTTGCAATAGTTTACATAACAAGCAACTAAATTGTCATAAGAGGTCCAAGCCTTAAAGTGCACCATTTTTCAATGTTGCCTTAAATCTACACTTCAGCTTTAAAGATCCATATAGCCTAATGACAGTCTCTGCTCTGATACAGAGGAAAAGGGGTAGAAAAAAATACAGAGAAATGTGGAAAAAATGTGATGATCTACTTTTCAGTCTTGTGTAGAGTTCATCAAACCTCTGGAAGTCCGGGTTCGGCAGGTTCGGCCAAACTTACGGACAAAGTCCGGGTTCGGGTCCGGACTTGACCCGAACTTTGACCCGGGCCCCCGAACAGCCCATTGAAATCAATGGTGACCCAAACTTTTAGGCACAAAAATGGCTGTATCAATGTCCTGGCAAGTCCTAGAGGTCTGCAAAAGGAAGGAAAATGGGGGTAAGAGTTGGATAAGTGCCCTACAAAGAAATGGGGATGGGGAAATAACTTAAAATAATTTTTAAGCTAAAATGACATAAAAAAATTAAAAATGGAGGTGGATGTGGAGTTGGAGGTTGAGGAGGCAGTGAAAGTGGCGGTGGAGGAGGAGGAGCAAGCCAACACTGTTTTTTTAAATTTTTGTGCAAGAAATGCACCGCTGGCCGCAAATGTAGTTTTTAGACTTTTTTTTTAAACCAGCTATGTAGATGCACTTTTTAATTTTGTGTAAGAAACAATAATCTGTCCCTTTAAGCAACAGTAGGAACCTCTCCCTATAGAACTTGGAGATGATTTTAGATTCTAAAATCATCTCCAAGTTATATAGGGAATGGCTCCAGCTGTTGCGTTAAGGGAAAGATTATTGTTCTAAAATCATCTCCAAGTTCTATAGGAAAAGTCTATTGCAGTCGCATAGAGCCATATTATTGTTCTAAAATCATCTCCAACTTGTATAGGAAAAGCCTATTGCAGCCGCATAGAGCCATATTATTGTTCTAAAATCATCTCCAACTTGTATAGGAAAAGTCTATTTCAGCCGCATAGAGAGCCATATTATTGTTCTAAATTTTAGAATAATATGTCTCTATGCGGCTGCAATAGGCTTTGTAGATGATTTTAGAACAATAATATGGCTCTATGCGCCTGCAATAGGCTTTTCCTATACAAGTTGGAGATGATTTTAAAACAATAATATGGCTCTATGCGGCTGCAATAGACTTTTCCTATACAAGTTGGAGATGATTTTAGAACAATAATCTTTCCCTTAAAGCAACAGACTCTACCTAGTCCAGTCAGATCGTTCTGTGCAGCAGGATGAGGTCTGCAATCTGTCCCTCAAAGCAGCAGTACTAGTATCTCTCCCTAGTCCACAATCAGATCGTTCAGTAATGCAGGATGAGATGTTCTGCAATCTGCCCCTCACAGAGCCTGCAGCATCCTCTCCCTAAACTATCCTGAGAGCATATGACATGCAGCACGGTGACTCCAGCCCCATATAGAGGCTGGGTCACATGATGTACTGGCCAATCACAGCCATGCCATTAGTAGGCATGGCTGTGATGGCTTCTAGGGAAAACCAGTGAAACACTTGTTGATTGGCAGCTGTTCAACACGTGGAATAAAATACCAGAACCCTGGACCCGAACTCAGACTTTTTTTGAAAAGTCCATGTTCGGGTCCGGGTCCCGGACACCCCAAAGTTCGGTATGGACCCGAACTTTATAGTCCGGGTTCGCTCAACTCTAGTCTTGTGTCCTGACACAATAATGTTGCTTTTTTGCTGCATTCAATAATACTAACGTGGGGGGCGGAGCCGGCAGCCGGAGCGTATGGACGTGTGAGGAGTGAGCTCCAACTACATGGTGGACCTACAGCGATACACAGCAAACCTACACTCCATCCGACAGCCTCACGACCTCTCTGCACCAGCGGGGAACATGTCGCTACCAGTGGGTAAACGAAAGGACAGAGAAGGACCGAAGAAAATCCTAGATTTCTTTGTCCCAGCTCCGGAGCGGAGAAACCAAGATGGCGCCGACGCGCCACGAGGCACAGCATCGGAGCGGTCTGGAGATCGCGCCCAGCATGTCCACCAGCAGGGTGAGTCCGCAGGGGAGAAAATCCCGCTGCCAGCTTCCCCATCAGACAGCCCCATTAAACAGAAACGCAAAGTAGAACCCCACAATGAGACTATACCCATAGCGGGGGATGAGGGGGTGGAAATGGAGGACCCGGTAACCTATACACAGCAACTGGATGCCTTCCCAACTACAGGTCAAGCAATTACTGATGACACCATGAAAGACATGCTGTTAACCCTCCGGGGAGCAATCAAGAAAGACATAGCTATCTTTATGCAAACCACCACAAAGGACATAGCAGAACTGGGAGATAGGGTGGATTACATAGAGACAAAAATGAGCAATTTTTCAGTTGCTCACAATGAACTAGTGGATGCACATTACGAAGTAAAGGATGAACTGAGTGCACTAAGGGCAAAGGTCGTGGATTTAGAAGACAGGGCACGAAGGAACAACCTAAAATTTAGGGGTGTTCCGGAAACTGTAAAACCAGCAGAATTACGCACATATCTGCAACAGCTGATACTAACCACCCTACCTACGCTACAGCCCATAGACCTAACGATTGACAGAGCCCACCCACTCCCAAAGCCGCCTCACCTCCCAGAAAAATCCCCTGAGATGTTATCGCCAGACTCCATTTCAACCAGATCAAAGAACAACTGATCGCCTTCTCCAGACAAAATCTGACACTCCCTGACCCATACTCTGGGATTTCAATCTATGCCGATTTATCCAAAGCTACCTTGTTGGCCAGAAGTAACATAGTTCCAATAACTAAAATCTTGAGAAATCATAAAATCCTGTACAAATGGGGATTCCCAGCTAAATTGACCTTGGAAATGCATAATGAAACCTTTGTTATCTCTTCACAAGCAAAAGGTCTGGAACTCCTCCGGAAGTGGGGCCTTCTCCCACCTGACGGCACTACGCCTTCGCCAGAGAGACCGCCACAGGATCCATCCCAGCAGAGAAGACAAAGGAGGAACAACAACAGGAATTGAACTGCTGTATATCACCTGCCAAAAGGTTAACCATATGACCACGAACACCACCACAAACAATAAGTCATCAATAGAGATCTGTGACAGGCCCAAGGATCCATTCCACCAGTAGTTCGGCTGAACTAGGAAAACTTTGTTTTTGTGTTTAAGACCCTGACCAGGGGTCGCTCTATAAACACAAACTTTCCCCCCACCGAAGCTGAAATTATGTCAGCTACAAGAACAATGTTAAAACTGTTTTCACAAGTTACATGTCTTGTTTTCCGTCTGATTTATAACAATCATTATCCCAGGGAGAAACCCAATCTCCCCATTTATGGATTCCCTACCTTCTATGGACAAGTTGAATCTTTTTTGACTCATAGAATCTCTATGCTACATAAACCCAACACAAGGTGGCAGCACCCCACCTACCACGACACATATGCCCCTTAAAATCATGTCTTTCAATGTGAGAGGTCTCAACAGGCCGTTTAAACGGAGGTCGCTTTGGAAATCAGCTATAGACTTGAAATGTGACATTGCTTGTGCGCAGGAGACCCACTTCGCGAAAACAAAGACCCCGAAATGCTCTCACCCTAAGTACCCATATCTTTTTACAGCAAACGATGACACCAAAAACAACGGTGTACTAGTGGCAATTAGGGACACGGTTTCTTTTAGCCAGCAGGAGTTGCTCCTGGATAACAAAGGAAGATACATAATACTGGTGGCTGAAATAAACGGTGTTATCTACACTCTGGTGAATCTATACGCTCCAAACAAGAAATCTAGAAGGTTTATAACAAAGGTTCTTTCCACAGCCAAAAAAATTAAAAAAGGTTTGTTGGTTATCTGTGGGGATTTCAATATGGTGATGGAGGGAAGAGTGGACTCCTGGGCTGTGGGGAGGAGGCATAGACAGGATCTTGGCTCACTCCCACGTGAGGAGGGCCTCTATGATCCGTGGAGATGCCTCCACTCCACAGAGAGGGACTACACCTTCTACTCTGCAAAACATAAAATCTACTCTAGAATTGATTTTTTTCTTGTTGACAAACATCTGTTACAACAAATTCCTAAAGCAGAAATACACAGTATAACATGGTCGGACCATGCCCCAACCACAATTGAAATTATAGAACAGGGGAGACCTGCGAGAACAGGGATGTGGAGAAACAACACCTACATACTAAATCACCCGACATACAAAAGCCAAATAGAGGCTAAGATAATTGAATACTTCAATCATAACACTGCAGATCAGATGTCTCCCCTGACGATCTGGTGCGCCCACAAGGCGGTCATCAGGGGTCATCTGATTCAGCTGGCGGCCAGGGACAGAAGGAAAAAATTACAACAGACAATCCAACTACACAATAAAATAGCAGAACTAGAAAAGAAACACAAACAATCCAAACCAGGGAATGACTCAATTCTGAATGAATTGAACAACTGCAGAGAAGAGCTCAAATGTATACTTAAATCAGAATACGATAATTACTTCAAAAGATTAAAATCCTCTTGGTACTCACAAAGCAACAGAGCAGGAAAGCTATTGGCAGCACAACTGAAACAAAAACAACAGAGAAGCAACCTCCCCCTAATAAAACACCACCAATCAGGGTGTAGCCACAGAAACCCCAAGGACATTGAAAATGTCTTCAAAGACTACTACAAGAACTTATATAACCTGAAAGACGACAGTGCAACCCACCAACCATCCGAGGAGGAAATGGAGAATTTCCTTCAAGGAATAAAACTGCCCAGCATAAACAAAGACACACAACACCAACTCAACTCACCCATCACTGAAAAAGAAATCAATGAAGTAATATGCTCACTCCCCTCACACAAATCTCCAGGCATAGACGGTTTCTCAGCAGAATACTACAAAAATGTCACCCCCCAACTGGTCCCACACCTCACAAAAACTTTTAACACAGCTATACAACTTGGGAAATTCCCCCAAGAAATGCTTCAAGCAGTGATAGTTACTATCCCTAAACCTGGTAAAGATACTACATCACCCCAAAACTTTAGGCCCATCTCACTCCTGAACTCCGATTTGAAGATATTCGCCAAAGTGCTTGCCATAGACTACTGACAGTTACCCCCACACTTATAGGACTGGACCAAGTTGGCTTTGTTAAAGGCCGACAAGCATATGACGGTACACGTAGAATGATAAATCTACTGAAAAAAGTAGAAACCACGCGCCAGCCTAGTGTCTTTCTGACACTTGATGCGGAGAAGGCCTTCGACCGGGTCCACTGGAAATACCTGTCGAGGGTCCTCTCCAAATTTGGAGTAGTGGGCCCCTTATACTCAGCCATAATGTCCCTATACAATAACCCAACAGCCCAAGTACTATCATCTGGCTACCTATCTGATAGTTTCCCACTCACCAATGGCACCCACCAAGGATGCCCTCTGTCACCCATAATCTTTTCCATGGCAATTGAACCCTTAGCTGAATATGTTTGGTCAATGGAAAGTATACAGGGCATAAAAATTGGCCCCACTAATCACAAACTGGGATTATTCGCAGATGATATAATCTTGACTCTGACAACACCCGAAATCTCACTCCCGGCGGTTAATACGCTACTAAACAATTTTGGCCAAATATCCTACTATAAAGTTAACACAAGTAAATGTTTCGCCCTCCCAATCAATATAACTCATTCACTAATCTCCAAACTAAAGGTCATATTCCCCTGTAACTGACATAGCCCCTCAATCACCTATCTGGGCATCCAACTAACAACACCCACATCCAACATTTATAACTGTAACTTCCCCCCACTTCTGCTCAAGATCCAAAACGAACTAAACTCAATCAGCAAGGTCCAACTTTCATGGTTAGGACGAATAGCAGCATATCAAATGCAAACCTTTCCCAAACTTCTTTATCATTTTAGAACACTCCCTATCCCACTACTCCCAAAATTCTTTGTAGAATTGAACAAAATTTTAAGGAAGTATATATGGAGTAAAACAAAACCCAGAATAGCACTTTCCACACTTTCCCGACACAGAACACAAGGAGGACTAGGCTTACCAAATGCAAAAGCTTACTATCAAGCCTCTATACTGGAACAAACAAAATACTGGTTTTCCTCTCAGGAGGATAACTTGTGGTCCAATATCGAGAGAGAACTTATCCCTAGCCATAACTTACCCGCAGTTCTAATGGCAGCAACACTACACCATAACTCACTATGCCCTGACTCCCCCACTATCCAAGCGACAGTAAAAGCTTGGTCTTCCCTGCTCAACACTAATTTGGAGGAGGAACAACAATCTGATCTTTGCCTACTGTTAGCAACTTATGAACACCTAATTCCAAACTTCTCCTCCTCTCACTGGACAAAACAAGGTATCCATGTAGACATTAAAGACCTAGCAGACCCCAAAGGCTTGGACCACCTTAGGATTAACCAAATCAAACATTTCCATAGCACTACCCCCAAAGTCCCCATTCGCCTTCCAACAACTTTGTGGAATTTCCTAACCAACAAATCCCCTCCATTAATAAAAGGCATCTCTCTTTTCTACAAATTTTGCAACTATAACCTTCCGAATAGCAAACTAAAGTGCATGCGCAAATGGGAACAAGACCTGAAACTTGAATTTGCACTGTCCCAGTGGATGACAGCCATGAAATGCAATGCTAAATCATCAGCATGTGTGGACCATTGGGACAGTGCAACAAAAATACTACACAGATATTATATGACTCCCACCAAATTAAACCTGATGGACTCTAAGATCTCCCCACTCTGCTGGAGAGATTGTCAGGAGTATGGTACTCTCTTACATATATTTTGGGAGTGCCCTCGTCTATCACCTTTTTGGAGGAAAATCTCCGAACTAATAGAGGAGGTCACACATCAGGGGCAAACTATACCCCCAGCATTAGCGCTCCTATCCATAGGTATAGAGAATTTCCCGTCTAACATAAGAACAGTGGTAAACCATATACTATTTACAGCTAGAATCTCTATTGCAAGCAAATGGCGAAGCACAAACCCTCCTTCAATTGAAGAAATAATTAACAGAGTAAATAACCAAGCTTTAATGGAAAAATTATTGGCCTATAAGGAACATAGACCCCACATATTCCACAAAAATTGGAATGTCTGGCTATCTTCCGATAGAGCTTATCCTTTGAACTAAACAGTTTTGAAACCTCTCATAAATCACATAATCCATATGAATAGTATATCTAATGGCACAATAACACAACAAGTATTGGGTTTCAAAGGGCAATCTCAATCAAGATTCAACAGTTCCAACACTTTTTCAACAGTCCTAGTCTTCCACAAATAGTAGGGATTAACAAGTTCGCTCTACAAAACTCTCATGTGTTAATTTTGTTTTTGGAAAGAGTTGAACCCCATCCGCATCTAGCATTGTCTGTCCACAGTCAGAGCCCATTTTGGGGTGGCAGACTGTTCCTAGTGGGAGTGGGATGTTTACCAGATGAGAATGGGGTTCACAACCAAAGCTGCTCATAATCAATGTTACCTCGTTGTTGTTATAGTTGTTATAACTTCATCTGTAGAACTATATAATAACAGTACTCAGAACCATTTAAATAATCAAAAGAAAGGCTCTGAATACATAAGTTGTTTAAGATTGCTTATTGTTTCATAAAGTATTATGTATACAGACCTGTGAGGATTTTCTGTAACATTATGCAAAATACTTTTCCCCTATTGGCGGGGAACAACCATGTAGTAAAACTTTTAACCTTCAATAAAAACTATTGTTTAAAAAAAAAAATAATACTAACGTAACCTGCCCTCCTTAAGCTTTCCAAGCAGTAAATCACAGTGCAGTTATATGTGGAGTGAATTTAAGCACAGTCAGAATTCTTAACCCCTGATGAAGGTGGAGTGTGTTTGGGCCCGGAAAGGCATTGGATCTATTCTGCTATGAATTTCTTTTTATCAATAAATTGCTTTGGACTCATGGACATTTGTTTGGTGCTCTCATTGAATTGCACATGTGTAAGATTTTCAACTTTGGGTCATTTTCCTTTTTTCTGAAGGTGGTCCCAATCTTCGGGGAAAATACAGTAACTGCTGCTGCAAAGACAATCTATACATATAGAATAATAGTAATGAGGCACATCCAGCACAGACAATATTGTAGTCCATAAGCAGTACTACTAAAACTTGAACTTAGAGTCCATTTAATAAACTAATGGCAGCAGCTATCTTCAGAGAAAGCCAGCTCTGTGGAATGAAGCAAAGGAGGGAAAACAGGAAGCACCACCTGAGTGTAGTATTAGTAAAACAATTTACTTGCCAAGATACAAAACACTCACAAGATATAGGTTTAAAAAATGCTCATCTGTAGTGGGGTGTCATTCTGGTCTCTCCTAACATCCTCGCACTGTATCCATGGGCTGTAGGGGTAAAGAGAGGTCTGTAGTATGTCCCGTGGCCACCAGGAAGTCCAAAAAAAACAGTATGGAACATACAGAAATTATGTCACTGGAAGCAGGGAGATGGCCAGGAACACTGCACAGGATTGGCTATTTTCTTGGAGCATCAGCTCCTTCTACTGGCCTGAGGGAAAATGCCTATACCGATCTTTTTAAATTGAGGAGCTGGCTGCGGGACTACAGAAGCCAGCACCTCTATGGCAAGCATAGATTTACACTAAAACTGAAAGTAAACTGACAGAATAAGAAGTAAAGGACCAAAAGGACTTGGTAATAAATAGATTACCATAAAATGGGGACAAGGCTACATATCTCATGAAGACCATAGTAGGAAGCAATTAAAATCATACACAACGGCAGATGGGGAATCTTACAGAAGAAGGATATACTGTATAAAATATAAAAAATATATAAAATATATTAAGACTAATAAAAAATATAATAATAAAGACATTTGTATATAACAAATAGTATGAGTATATGTATTAAAAACAGGAGAAAATATCACGTTGTACAAGATAACATGTAAAAGTCAGCAAAAAATGAATAAATTATACAAATCATTGTCTGTGTAAAACACTATATATATATGTATATATATGGATATATATTATGTTAAAGAGCATGTGTGTACAGACTGGGGAAGGGGAAGGGGGGGGAGGAAGAAGGGGAGAGGGTTGGGATGGGAAAGGCAAAGGAAAGGGGAAGGGGGGAAGGCATACTGTACTTACTATGGCTAAAAAGATTGAAGGACCATAAGGGCCATCTAGAAAAAATATAAACAAATTATTCAAAACAGCACCCATGACAGCGAAGCATCAACAAATAGACATAAAAAGTGTCAAAAAAGGGTATGCACCTCAAAATCCTCCATCCATCCAGAATTGCAACCAAAACACACTTGGCCTGTCCTTTACTCATGTCTTGGACAATACTCCCTGGCTTTTTTGGATCTGGAATTATGCCATGACCACAGTGCCATATATGCCATGAATTTCATGAAACCAAGGGGGAAGGACCCTTATGGTCCTTCAATCTTTTTAGCCATAGTAAGAACAGTACGATTTCTTTCCCCCCTCCCCTTTCCTTTGCTTTTCCCTCCACAGCACTCTCCCCTTCTTTTCTTACCCTCTCTTCTCCCTCCTCAGTGTGTACACACATATTCTTTAACCTCTTCACATCTGCGCTATAGCTGAAAGGTGGCTGTAATCACGGAGTCCATGAGGCTTGGCTAATCACAGAACGGAGTAAGGAAACAGCCCCGCCCCCTTATCACGTGATCAGCTGTCAGCCAATGACAGCTGATCACGTGATGTAAACAGAAGATCGGTGATCAGCATTTTTTCACTCACGCTACCAGGGTGACGGTAAAACGAAGATGATCACCGGCTTCTGTCAGAGGGACACGGATGGCTCATCTGTGCCCACCAGTGCCCCCTGCCAGGGCCACCTGCCAGTGCCCACAGTGCCACCTACCAGTGCCCACAGTGACACCTACCTTTGCCCACCAGTGACACCTACCTTTGCCCACCAGTGCTGCCAATCAATGTCCATCAGTGCCACATCATCAGTGCCCCGATCAGTGCTGCCTATCAGCGTCACCTACCAGTGCCCATCAGTGCCACCGTCAGTGCCCATCAGTGCCATCTATCAGTGCTGCTTATCAGTGCCACCTATCAGTGCCCTTCAGTGCTGCCCATCAGTGCTGCCCATCAGTGCCAACAATCAGTGCCAACAATCAGTGCCGCCTCATCAATGCTTATCAGTGCCACCTATCAGTGCCCATTAGTGCCGCCTTACCAGAGTCTATCAGTGCAGCCTATCAGTGCCCATCAGTGCAGCCTATCAGTGCCCATCAGTGCAGTCTATCAGTGCCCATCAGTGCAGCCTCATCAGTGCACATCAGTGAAGGAAAAAAATTACCTGTTTTAAAAATTTTATAAAAAACTATGAAACTGTTTTTTTTTTCAAAATGTTCTGCCTACATGCAAAAATTATCATTTTTTTGCTAGAAAATGACTCAGATGCCCCAAACATTTTATATACATTTTTTAACAGAGATTCTAGGGAATAAAATGGTGGTCGTTGCAACTTTTTATGTCGTGTGGTATTTGCGCAGCAATTTTTCAAATGCTTTTTTTTTTAACCACTTCAGCCCCGGAAGGTTTTGCAGCTTTAGGACCAGAGCACTTTTTGCGATTCGGCGATGCGTCGCTTTAACGGACAATTGCGCGGTCGTGCAACGTTGTACCCAAACAAAATTTGCGTCCTTTTTTTCCCACAAATAGAGCTTTCTTTTGGTGGTATTTGATCGCCTCACCAGGATTTCGACGTTTTGGAAGGCCCCGACTTCACCAATTTTTTTTTTCGTAAACTTTTTAACGACGCGTTTATGGTGTGCTGTATTTTTCAACGTTGCTGGTGGTAAAATAAGGGATCTTAGAGACAATTTTTTACATATATTTTACAAACCCCGTAGACTCAGTAAAAGATCGTTTTTTTACTATTAAAAACGTACATCCGTCTTGTAAAACTTTTTTTTTTGTCAAAGTATCAAAAAATATTTTAAAAATTTTGTCCATTAAAAAAAGGAAGTGACTACACGTGACTACTCCGACGTGACTAC
>BLSH010033900.1:540750-555309 GCA_018402905.1 Glandirana rugosa | reverse complement strand
AGGCGTGCGGCGCGCGCGCGCCGCCGCTGCCTCCAGGGGGCGCGCCTGGAGCGTGCGCAGTGGAGGACGTCCATGGACGTCCTCCGGGCATTTCAGGTCCGTGCTGGAGCCGTACTTCGGCTATAGCGCGGACCTGGAGTGGTTAAAAAGGAGCACAAGATATTCAAAACCTTGAAAATCTTTTATGAGAAAAGGTCATATTTTTGATGCATTAAAGTTCTATTCTGATAAAACCAGCAAGTTTTGGAGTTTCCAAAGTAATTTGCAACCTCAGTGTCCTTTTAAAGTAATGCAAACAAGATTGTTTCGGAAACTTGAAAGGCAATATTCAGTTTTCCTCTAGACATCCCTGAAGGAGCTGCTGTCTAGCTGTTTCCTGCTCTTCCAACCCACTTACTGAACATTCTATATTATGTTGGCACCAAGAGTACACCTTCCAGCCATTTTCTCTTCCACAGATATTGCTGCATAATTATACAATTTACAATAGAGAAGCCTATAAGCTTGTCCTTAAAAAAAAAGTTTAAATATTAGGACATTTCACACTATTTATTGGAAAAACAAAAAGTATTCTATTGTTCTAGAAACACTTTTAAATTACACATTTCTGACTTGTGTTCTCTAAGAGCATATTTTAAATGACTTCATCTGCTGACACTATTTAAAGGGAATTTGTTGAATATGAACTTCAGCCAAGACTGACTCTGGATAGAGTAAGGAAGATTAGAGCCTGTCTTGATTTCCTCTGGGAGATTTAACCTCTCTTCCTGGCCCATGTAAAGGTGGCCATTAGGACAGGAAATTAGGAGATTTTTTTCAGGAGGGACACAAACATCAGTAAAACCTTCTCCAGCACAAAAAATATATTTAAACTCTAAGTATCAAGAGGTAGGATTCTATTTAAAGTGGCTCCACTTCCAACTGACAGAAGCTAAGTACTTAGATTGTACTATATGAATCTAATCTAATCAATCTAAATTTTGATCTGTGTGTCCCTATCCCTGCTTGATCTTTTGATCGACTTCTGTTGAAGGGACATGCTGGAAAACTTTTTTGTGTATTCTGACAACAGTGGGTCCCACTGTCAGAATACAATGTCCTGTAGGGGGATATTCTTCCAGCCACCTCATTTGTTTGCATGGAAAAATCTGTTGTTTTTTTGAATCGTGCCCCCTGGCTGATTTAAAAAAAATCTAACAGTGTTAGGCCAGATTAAAACGTATGTGCAGCCAAAATAAAAAGCAGAAAAATCAACACATAGGACATCACTTAGAGTCAGTAGATGTGTCCCGTGTGCTGATGCGTCTTCCTGTTTTTTATATGACTTCCCTATGTGCCTTTGGGTCTGAGTCAGGTGCAAATTCAACCAAAAATGCAGACCTGAATCGTACCTGAACAGGTGCACAGGGACGCACCGGGCCCCAGGCACAAACCCTCGGCCGCACATATGTAAACCCAGCCTTACTGTTGCATATGCATATTTTCAAAAGTAAATGTCAGAAATGGAAGGTGTTTCTATAAGCACAGGCATTTTTTGAGGATCAGACCATTGGAATGATTTTCTAAAAAAGCAAAGAAAATTTTCTTTGGTAAAATGTATTTTCATTGCAATCAACCGAATATATGTGAAGCAAAATACTTTTTGTCTAAATTCTTATGAAAATTATTGGGCAAAAAATTTGACTTGCCCAATAAGAGAACATTCTCTATCCATTTAGTAAGTCATTCCCATTGCTGGTACCTCCACAAAATGGTGAAACTATGAATGACAACTTAAGTCAACAGACATAACAGGACATAATGGAGTTTAAAAGCTGACAACCAATTGTGTAGCAGACCATGTGACTGCTACAGTATATGGCCTTGAAGTACATGGGGGTCAAACATTTCTGGTACCTCAATAATCAGGTTTTAATAGCATTTTTCAAATACATTTGGATGATTGCTATGAAAGCAATTAGCATTCTATATTACTAAAGGTCTTTGAGATAAATATTAAAGAGACAGGAAGACTCCTTAATAGTTTTGTTAAGTGACCTCATTACACATAGTTATGGCCTTGCCGACAGTCTTTAAAAATAAACCCCAAGGATGCTTTGCTGTTAAGCAAATGTACAGTACTTCAATAACTTCAGCTAAGTGCTCTCTCTGAAGACCACAGAAAATTGGGGTGCAATCTCTGTGTACTTAGAACATAGTTTCTTATGTTGTAAAGTAAAATAAAATCCTAGGTAAATGTTAAAGTAGAATTAAAGGCAAAGCTTTTCTCCATTTTGGATAGGGTAAGGACAAGTTATAACCCCTGTCAGATTTTTTCTCATCTGTGTCCCATTGGAGAAATGTCCCTTAACTTTCTTTCCCATAGCCAAAACAAGAAAAATCCCTCCAAAGTTGTCACCAGCATTAGTGTCCCTGTTGGAAGATTTCTCCTCTATTCCTGTTCTGATGACAACACAACATTTTGGACTTTCTTTTACTTTCACTCTTGCTGATAACAGCAAACATGACAAATAGACAGAGGGACACAGACAGCAATAAAAGCTGAGAGGTGTTATAATTCTTCCTCACTCTATCCAAAACAAATGTTTCCTTTAAGGATACTTTATGAGCACAATAAAGACTAAGTTATGTATTTATAAAGCAGTAAATGTGACTTTGACCAAATATTCACTGCAGGTGAATATTCCTGGTACATGTGTCTTAAATGACAGTGATTGATTTACCTTCAGTGAGAATTTGTTGAAGGTCACTGCTTTGTAAACATTTCCCTAATGTTTCAATTCACTCCTGGTTGTTGCATTAAGGCATCCCTTTCTCTTTAACCCCTAGACACTGACCGCACACATATTTGCGGCTGCTCGGGGGTGGGCTGACCGTATATGTGGCCCTGTTAAATCTACTTACCATCATTCTCTGTGTGGGGAATGGTAGCTGGTGTGTACCGGAAAGCCCCTGATGCATACTAGCGATCGTAAGCTTTCCGATCATGTGACCGCTATGACAGACGGTCACAGTGGTCACATGACCCGAATGTCCACTTCCACCTAACGGCTTTAAGAACCCTTCAAGGGCTGGGAGGCTGTTGGCAAGAAGGGCCCTTACAAGGCTACTACTTACAAAAAAGTACCTACACTAGTTTTGGCTATCACAGTGTGTACACAATTCATCACACTGCACATTATGCTGTATGCATATTGGTGCACACACAAACACACATGCATAGGTGTGGTCTGAAAGATTATAGTGCGCTATAATCACATTTATGGTATAGGCCCATTTTTTATGCTAATGGTGAAAACTGGAGCACACAAGTGAAACTGGAACTTGATCTTTTTCCAGATTCAGGTGGTAAATTTAATCATATTGGGAAATATAATTTCATATGTGGTAAAACCCCACAGTACAACCCTATGGAACCCTTCTAGACTGATCTAATAAAACAATTGAAACTTATTGTAAAATGCCCATTTATCGTTTAATACTCTGTAGATTAAATCACAGTATCATAATTATGAAATAGTCAAATCCCACTGGCGTGTGGCCACCTTCAATGTTAGGGGCTAGTGCTAGAAAGTAGTATAAGGATTATGTACAGTACTGGAATTATTTTGGTGTTAACTCTTTTTATTTTTAATACATTTTATTGTTCAATATTTCCTTAGATAATTGTATTACAAATGGCAAATGCAATAATTATAAAGACACACAAAGCACATCAGTGTAACAATTCCACTCCAGTTTTTGAAAGCAGGGCTGTGTACCTTATTGTGATTAACAGCTGCATCTACCAGTCAGAATCCACAGAAAGACTAACATTACATGTTCTGGTTGTGCAGGAATTAAAAGACAATTTTTGTCACAGAAAACAAACAGAGTTGAGCGAACCCGAACTGTAAAGTTCGTGTTCATACCGAACTTTGTGGTGTTCGGGACCCGAACCCGAACTTTTGAAAAAAAGTTTGGGTTCTGGGTTCTGGTATTTTTTTCCCGCTTGTTGAATAGCTGCAGGGCAGCCAATCAACAAGCGTTTCACTGGTTTGCCCTTAGAAGCCATCACAGCCATGCCTACTAATGGCATGGCTGTGATTGGCCAGTGCATCATGTGACCCAGCCTCTGTATGAGCTGGAGCCACGTAGTGCTGCATGTCATATGCTCTCAGGCTAGTGTAGGGAGAGGATGCTGCTGGTGCTGTAAGGGACAGATTATTGTTATATCCCTATCCCCATTTCTTTGTAGGGCCTACTCTTACCCCCACTTTTCTTCCTTTTGCAGCCCTCTAGCACTTTCCAGGACTTTTTTACAGCCATTTTGTGCCCAAAAGTTCAGGTCCCCATTGATTTCAATGGGGTTTGGGGTCAAGTTTGGACCGAACCCGAACCCAAACTTTTTCACGAAAACCCGAACCCGAACATCCAGGTGTCTGCTCAACTCTAAAAACAAACGTGTTAGAAGTGAGAAGACACAAAAACTGTAGGTGCCTGGAGGCCTGGTGAAATTTACCTGTCCTCTATGCTGATAAGGCACACAAAAAGTAGGTGCCTGGAGGCCTGGGACAATTTCCCCAACCCCTCCCCTTGGTGATCTTGACCACTTTCATTTGAAAAAAAAAATGTATATTTTACAAATAAGTTATAGTAAATATTCATATACAACGTTACGTTAAAAATGTCAACAGTTGACTTGGGTATATTCATTTTCTTATTTTTTACAGAGCATCTTCAAATTATCTTCCATAAAAATGATAAAAATGTTAGAATATGCCAATTGTTTTTCCAGGTGCACTGAAGCAATCATTAGTATAATTATAACTGATTTATATGCCCTTTAAAATAAACATCCCTCATATCTAGTAAAGTTTGAACAATCCCTTAATGATTTGTTTTTGAGCATGGATAATAAGTAAATGTTCTTATTATAATCATATCATAATGAATTATTAACCACCTCAGTCTCAAAGTCATTCTCATCTTTCCATCATTAATGCCTAGAGCATTTTTTATATTTTGTAGATGTGCTGTCTACTTAAAGGTTTCATACCTCTTTTTAAGACAGAAAGAGAATAAAGTGGTTCTAAAGGTTCAGGGTTTTTAACCTCCATGCATTCTATGCACAAAGGTAAAATATCTTCTCTGTGCAGCATCCCCACCAGCCCCCCCTAATATTTACCTGAGCCCCATCTTGATCCAGCATTGTGAACGAGAGCCTTATCTCTCTGGGGACTCTCAATCACAGCCAGTGAGCCAATGAGAAGAGAGAGGGGGTGGGTCCAAGTCACAGCTCTGTGTGTGAACGGACATGCAGAACAGTGGCTTGGGAGTGAGCCTGATCAGGTGCCCCATAGCAAGCTGTTTGCTCTGGGGGCACTTGGCAGGAGGGAGAGGCCAGGAGCGTCAGTGGGGGACTTGAGAAGAGGAGGATCTGGGCTGCTCTGTACAAATGCACTGCACAGAGCAGGTAAGTATAACATGTTTAAAAAAATTAAGAAAATTGCCTTTAATATCACTGTAAATGTGGAAGCAGCCCTAGTTACTGTCAAGAAAGGCATACCAGCAGGCAGGATGGCTACTCTAGAGGGATTTCTGTGTGCAGTCACAGGCCAGCACACAGTCTTACACATCTAGTAAAAGGTGCACATGCTCATGCACATACACATTCATGTACTCAAGATCATCCAGGACCTGGCATGTCTGACTTTGCTGTTCTTCTACCCACGGCCTAGCAATCTGCTTTAACCACCTACATGCTCCCAGCCAGTACATGATAATTGCCTGCTCACTTACCAGCCAGCACCTGCTCATCATCTGCCTACTGCCAGCCAGTGCCTGCTCACCAACTGACTGTAGCCAGAAAGTACCTTTTTGCTACCTAGTACCTACCTGTTCCAGCCTCCTCCTCAATAGGCACTCACACCACTTTACACTCTTCTACCATCTGTTCACTCTACCAGGGCCCTGAACCAAAGGTGAAAGAGAGGCCTTTGTCATCAAGTCCTGCTCCTACACCAGCTACATGACAGTTACATTCACATTTTTTGGTGAAGGCTCATCCATTCTATTATTGAAAAGACAGTCTTGGAAATCAGAATGTGCTGATGAACCAAAGATGACAGTAACCGTAACCTGATCTCTATTTACAATCTATATGGGCAGCAACTGTAAATTTATTGTGATCTCAGTTCCAGTAGTCCTTAGCATGACTTTTAAATAGTGGGAACGCTGGCAACTACATGACATCATTGTGCAAAACATAACCATCTTAATGCAAAAAAAGTGCCTTTGAAATGTTAATGATGGGCTGCTAACTTTTTTATATGTATATAATTCAGAAACTGGAGTGTGCAGCTCTTTGTTAAAGCCACTGGCAGAAAACCAGAGTTCATCTAAAAAGATGCCAAAATGCCTGACATTTTTATTCCCACTACCCGGAAAACATGCTGTTCCTTATAATATAGAGTATATTAGAATTATGATTTGTGAATGTGTTGTATAATGTATTCCATCTGCTGAACATAAAAATGTAACATTATATCAAGAAATATTTTGTACTCTTATGATAAAAAGTTCTCTTAATAAAGAAAAGGGAAACAAGTTCATTTTTGTGAAATTAAGCAGATATTGTATCATAAAATGTGCATCAAGGCAAAGTTGCTACATACGCTTCCTATAAAAAGTGCAGAGTATTGTCAATGATGCATTTCTGTTTTTGTTTTATGCTTATTTGAAGGAGAAGTGGAAACTGTGAGCCAATTCTTGATGGAAATGGTTAATGTATGCAGGAATGTGAAAACCACTTTATATTCCAAATTTAAAAATACACAGAATATTGGGAAAGTAAGTCAGCTATGACTGTTTCACTCAGGAAATACCAAATAAAAGTAAAGAAGGGAAGATGGAATGGAAAGCAGGTGTCTCAAGAGAGAAACTGTGCTTGGCTCCAAAATACGACTATATTTTTTATATCAGTGTAAAACATCTAACTATAAATGTTATAGTCAGAGCTAGTCTGAGGCCATGGATTTTATGTTTGAAAAAAAAAAAGCTAGTCAAAAAGATAGGCACATCACAGGTCCCAGAAGACTGTGGGACTGCGTGGCTTGTGTATGCAAAGTGGGAATCTGGGTGGGAAGCCACAAGGCTTCCCTTAGTTAAGGTTCCAGCACCTGAACTCGAAGTCCACTGAAAAATTGGCTTCAGTGAGCAAAGCTCTGGATCCCTGGACAGGTAAGGGTCCTTTTATTAAAAGTCAACAGCTACAGTATTTGTAGCCAATGACTTTTAGGGCCGGTTCACACCGCTGTGCTGTCTGACATTGGATGTGATTCGCACTGCGCTGCTGTGCAAATCACATGCAATGTCTGTGCAATGCAAACTCAGCCATACAGCTTGTATACCTGAATTTGCATCGCATTTGGACCAAATTCACACAGGACCCTTTTTTTGGTCCGCACCAGAATCAGATCACATGGGTGTTCACAAGCATGTGATCCAATTTCTGTCCGAATCAACAGTTCGAACTGCTATATGCAAACTGATTTGGGGGTGTCATTAGCTTTAAATTGACACTCCCAGCAGTTCGCATATGGCAGAGTGAACTGCCTGAGATTTCTATGCAATGCGGGAACCCGCACTGGCTTCGCAGGGTTCCTGCACCGCTGCAATGTGAACCGGTCCTTAATTTTGAGGGGGAGATTAAATCTCCTCTTTAAAGTAAAGTTTATTTAAACCATTTAAATTATGCAATCAAAAATCATGCTTTTTTTTTCCTGACACATGAGTATTTAAAGCAAACAAACCTCCACCATATATATTAAACTATGGTGAATATCCAGCTTGCAAAAGAGAGATTCCTATCTTCAATAAAGTATTCCTCATCTTCAAGGTTTTTTTTTTTTTTCACACTACAGGTAAACTGCCAGATTGAAAAGGTACTGCCAAAGCTGCTCTGAGTCACATTAAAATTGTGACAGTAGCCCTGGTGGGTCTGGAAGGTAATTATGCTGATATTGATGGCTGGAGTGACAGCCAAGGTCCCGCACCGAGCCCAGGAGTCCAATTGATGAACTCCCAGGCTTCATTCTAATACAGACTGCTACAAGATCTCTCTGTAAAAAAATGAAATCACACCATGTCATGGGTTACATGGGAAGTCATTCAGATTTCCTGTTCAGAGTGGATGGATATTTTGGATCAGGGCAGGGCTGTTCTTTAGGGTTGATTTGCTAAAAATTGAAGAGTGTAGAATCTGGTGCAGCTCTGTTTTTTTGTCAAGGCTTAATTGAATAAGCTGAGGTTAGAAGCTGATTGACTACTATGCACAGCTGCACCAGATTTTGCACTCTCCAGTTTTAGTAAATCAACCCCTATATCAGCCTCAGTAATTCTTGCAGCAATAAGTGAATGATGCGTTAAGGTATTGAATTGTTATAATGACAAGTAATAGATCAATACTGTAAGGCCCCTTTCACACGGACTTGTCCGTGTGCGGGGTCCGTTTTTTCTCAGCGGGGATCGCTCCGCTGATACCTGCTGAGCGGACAGATGACAGATTCATCTCCGCAAACTGTGCGGAGTCGGATCTGTCAGAGCTCTGCTTTCCTCTATGGGAAATTGGATGACAACGGACCGTCTGTCCGTTGTCATCCGTTTCGATTCCCAGATGGATGGAAAAATAGGCTTTCCATCCGTCGGACTGTACGGATCACGGTTCAGATTGGAGCGGATTGGATGTCAGCGGACATGTCTCCGCTGACATCCGCTGCTCCATAGAGGAGAATGGGGCATCCATTCAGGTCCACCTGAAAGGGGCCTAAGCATTATGAGAGATTAAGGGAAAAGGCTAAAAAACAAAATAATACTTTGCTTTATATTAAATACAATTTAAATACCCCAATCCAATTCATCTCCAAGCCAGAGAAAATAAATTTGACAAGCTTTTGCATTGTCATTTTTTTGTGACTGCAACAAAAAAAACATTGTTGCTCTAGTTCCAATCCAAATGGTTAACACTTATCAATAACAGGGGAAAAATAATCTCTCCTACTTTGACTTTAGTTTAACTGTTCCAATGTAACCAAAAAGTGTACATATGTGAATAGTGGCGGAAACCCCTTATGTGAATGTGAATCACAGGAATGCTGAATCCAACTTTGACTGCTGAAACCTTAGTAATTGGTTTGTAACTTAAACAAAATAACTAAGTGTACCTTGTTAAAGAGGCTGAAGGTAAAGGTGTTGGACTGACCAAGCATGTCTCCAAACCTAAACCATATTGAGCATCTGTGGGGCATCCTCAAATGGGAGGTGGAGCAGAGTAAGGTCTCTAACATCCACCAGCTCTGTGATGTCGTCATAAAGGAGTGGAAGAAGTCTTCAGTGGCAACCTGTGAAGCTTTGGTGAACTCCATGCTCAAGAGGGTTAAGGCAGTGTTGGAAAATAATGGTGGCCACACAAAACATTGACACTTAGGGCCCTATTTGGACATTTTCACTTAGGGGTTTACTCACTTTTGTTGCCAGCGGTTTAGATATTAATGGCTGTGTGTTGAGTTATCTTGAGGGGATAGCAAATTTACACTGTTATACAAGCTGTACACTCACTACTTTACATTGTAGCAAAGTGTCATTTCCTCATTGTTGTCACATGAAAAGATATAATAAGATATTTACAAAAATGTGAGGGGTGTACTCACTTTGTGAGATACTGTGTATATATATATATATATATATATATATATATATATACATAATATATATATATATACATATATATATATATCATAAAATAACACCATAAAAAGGCAAAGTGCCTTATATGCAATACCAAATAAACTTAACTTAGCATATGTGCTGACAAACAGCATTTCAAAACTATTTTGTATACATTGTATATGCATATACAGTATATAGCATTGAGTGAATGATGGTGAGAACCTCAGTTGTGTGAATATAAAGTCAATACACATTAAACTACAAAATGCAGTGATTCACAGTCACATAGGTGGTTTTCACATGTTAGTTTTTTTAAGGGGGAAGCACTACACTTTTTGGTTATTTGGTTCTACAAGGTGTGGGAACACATTTCAGTTGATTAGCAGGAAGCCCATTATATATTTTGGGAATAATTTTATTTGTATATATTGTTTGACTATCACATGCCCATGCACATACTCTTCCAATGTGTCAAATGAAAATGATAAACACCATGATTATTTAGTATTCCTCTATTTGGGAGATGTACATAATTATATTTTGGACTGAATATCAGAGCTTGTGCTAATTACTTTTAAAACTATTAGGATACCTGCTGGAAAATGTATTTTTTCTCACTTCTGTCTCATTTCAACCTGCAAAACAAGAATATATGTTTTCATTTTGGCTGCTAAAGTTCAATCTGTCTCCAGAAAAGATTATGTGTTAAGACTGCCAGCAAAGGTTAATATTTATTTAGCACAAATTTCTCATCACCTAAAAAAAAAGTCCAATAAGAGAAAAGGCAATGGTCTGGAAGTGTTTAAAGATGTTTAGAGTGTTTCATATTTCAATTAACTTTTTGTAAACCCATGAGCAAAAATTTAGTATTTTGCACTTACTAGTATGTATCTACTTCTGGTCCTTGAATGGTACCGCTCATTCCATTAACTGTATCTATGGAGGAGCAGCATTATCACTTTAGGTTGCTTACTCCTGATTTACACTATAAAACACCCCCTCCTTTCCACTCCCTACACTATTGGTTGTTTTGTAGCCCGAAGATGAAAACTACACAGGGCTGATAACATTGTTTGAGATTTCAATGCAGCAGAAGCAGAATATACAGTAAGTTATGAAGCTACTGAATTTCTGGCAGGATCGAGAGGTATTTTTAGCACTTATCAAATAGAGATCGACTTTTAATATTATATTTAACAGAACAAAAGAGAGCAAAAAGGAGGCTTTAACTGTAAGGGTTTACATACACATTTACTTTTTTGTAATTCGATCAATCAAATATCCAAATGAAGATGAAAAACAAGTCTCAGTGGGGTTGATTTACTAAAACTGGAGAGTACAATATCTGGTGCAGCTCTGCATAGAAACCAATCAGCTTCCATTTTTTTTGCCAAAGCTTAAAGCAGGGGGGCCCAACCAGTGGCCTGTGGGCCACATGTAGCCCGCAAAGCCCTCTGATGTGGCCCACGACCTCCTGCTCTGGGATGGTGGGTTGGCAAACCCAGATCATGGGTTGACGATCCGCCATCCCAGAGCATCAGTGTTGTGAATGAAGTTGGCGGTAAAGGAAGCAAGTGGCTACAGAGCCGCATAAGCCGATGCTTCCTGTATAGTGCCAACTCCTGTCACGGGCAGAGTGATAACAAATGTGCTCTGCCTGGGACAGCAAAAGCTGGCAATACCTGAAAGAAAAACTGTTATTAAAGGAGGTAAGATAATTGCTAAAATCATAGTGTATATACAGTATGAGCATATCTGTTATGCAGTAGTTGCTGGCCTGCTTTCAAACTGATACACAGGTGCAGCACAAACCACCTGTGGGCTACCTGCACTGAGCTATACACTTCTGTTATTACCTGCAGGTTTGGTGCATTTTCAGAAAGTGAACCACACATGCAGGATATAATAGAAGTCTATGGCAAAGTGCAGCTATCCCGCAAGAAAGCCACAGGAGCACAGCTCTGCACCCTCAGTGTGGGTAAACCACAGCTTATCGGTGTGAAAGCAGCCTTAGGCCCCTTTGACACAATTGGTCCAACCCTATCGGACCCTCTGTTTACCTCTGGAGCTGCAAATGTAGCTGAACTTGTCGCCATTTACATACGCTTACACCCAGATCGGATCAGAGGGCCCACAGAGTAGAGTGGACACTGTCAGAGTCCGCTTTGCATATGCAGAGTGGACATGGACCTGTCATCCGCCCGCTTCAAAGTGGCCCTCCCTGCTCAAAAGGTTGGGCACCCCTGGCTTAATGTATAACTAAAGGCAAAACTTTTTTTAGTATTGGATAGAGTGGACAAAAGATCAAAAAATCATACTGCAAGGCACTGTTATAATGTGTTAGTATTCATAGCGTACTAACATATTATTTGAAACTTACCTTAACCACTTCAACCCCGGAAGGATTTACCCCCTTCCTGACCAGAGCATTTTTTTGCGATACGGCACTGCGTCAGTTTAACTGACAATTGTGCAACGTTGTACCCAAGCAAAACTGACCTCCTTTTTTTCCCACAAATAGAGATTTCTATTTGTGGTATTTGATCTCCTCAGAGGTTTTTATTTTTTGCGCTATAAACAAACAAAGAGCAACAATTAAAAAAAAAAAAAACTTTTTTTTACTTTTTGCTATAATACATATCCAAAAAAACAATAAAAAAACTAATTTCTACCACAGTTTAGGCCAATATATATTCTTCTACATATTTTTGGTAAATAAAATCACAATAGGCGCATATTGATTGGGTTG
The DNA here is from genome assembly GCA_018402905.1 of Glandirana rugosa. Classification (NCBI taxonomy): domain Eukaryota; kingdom Metazoa; phylum Chordata; class Amphibia; order Anura; family Ranidae; genus Glandirana; species Glandirana rugosa. The sequence continues at coordinate 542,852 of BLSH010033900.1, read as the reverse complement.
TGCAAAAGTTGTTGTGTCTACAAAGTATGGGAATAGATTTATGGCATTTTTGTTTATTTATATTTTTTACTAGTAATGGTGGAGATCTGTGATTTTTATCGGGACTGCGACATTGCGGCGGACAGAACAGACACTTTTGACACTTTTTTGGGACCAATGACATTTATACAGAGCTTTAAATAGCCACTGATTACTGTATAAATGTCACTGGCACAGAAGGGGTTAAACTATAGGGGGTGATCAAGGGGTTAACTGTGTTCCCTATGTGTGTTCCAACTGTATGGGGGCTGGGCTGGCAGGGGCATGACAGATCTAACTGTTCTCGATCACAGGGAACAGTAGATCACAGTCATGTCCCCTGACAGAACAAGGATCTGCCATGTTTACATAAGCAGATCCCCATTCTGCCTCTGTAGTAGGTGATCGTGGGTTGCCGGCAGACATTGGGTCCGCCCCACCCGCGGGCATGCTCACGTAGTGTGCAGCGAGTGTGAGAGTGCACCCCCGGCGGGGTGCTCCCACCCGCAACTATACCTGCATGAGACACCGTACAGGTACAGCGATTTGCACAGGAAAGCTTTTCTGCCGCTGTATAATGATGGAGGCTGGTTGGCAAGCGTTTAAAACAAAGCCCTCCAACGACACGCTGTCACAGTTGACAGGGCTTCCATCTTCACCTGGTCTTCCTTCCAGGTTTGCAGGCTCTGGTATTTTGAATGGTGATGTCACTCCTGCACATGCACACAGGAATCACTGTTCATGGTACAGGGCTCTGGAGGAATGGCATGGGTATGCCGTTCTCTCAGAGCACATGCGCGAATGACGTCACCGATGGCTTCGCAAGTAAATATCTCCTAAACAGTGCACATTTAGGAGATATTTACATTTCCCTTTGGGTAAACCTTATTATTGGCTTATTTATAGATAATTTCAACCAAGGGAGTGTACTCGCACAATCTATCAGTCGCCAAATCCAGAAAGTGCCTGCTCTCTTGTCCACTTCTCAAAGTAAAAAGAAACATAAACACACAATAGTACTCTATTGTTTTAAAAACATTTATTAAAACCAATTTCACACATATATTAACTCGCATGTACAGTATAAGCACACTTTACCTTTGTGCACCAAAGATGTCAAGCGCCATTAAAACAGTTTTTGCAGGGTTACCAGCAATAGTATACATACACCTTTAAAAAAATGCCACTTACTAGTTCTTGTCCATTTGATGATGTCACCCAGGCTCTGCCCAACATGTTTTGTCACCTTCAGGGGACATGACTTCAGGGGATCAGGATTGGGTGACATCTTCCTTATATATAAAAAGTGAGAAACTGTTTTAAAGTAAAATAAGGTGGGCAGGGGAAGGCGGTAGGTACAGTGCAATTCTTATTGGTTAAAGAGGCAGCAGAGAGGCGAAGAGGCTCGAAATTGTAATAGACAATGTATGTCCATACATTCATGTACAGATGTAAAAATCACACAGATTTTTACCAACTGACTGAATTTATGGACAATTTACAACACAATACGTATTTTGAGAGGAGAATGAACATTTTCTCAAGATTTTCTGAGGCTAGGAGGAATAGGGAATGTTGAAAATGAATGTGAATATGATTGTATGCTTAGTGTGGGCTTACTGTAAGAACTGAATAAGAAAAAAACTCTGAAAGAGTCTTAAATTGTTTTAATTCAGAAGACTGTGTGTTTAACCACTTCAGCCCCGGAAGGATTTCCCACTTTAGGACCAGAGCACTTTTTGCAATTTCACTGCGTCACGGCTTAACGTTTTTCACGAGACCAGGATTTCACCCTTTAGGAAGGCCCCGACTTCACCAATTTGTGTGTCAGAAGACTTAATTTTGTTAAATTCTGAGAAAGTCTCAAAAAAAGAATAAGTCAAGAATGTCATTCGGGTGTGATTCGTATGTTAGTATAAGTGTAAGTAAAAGTTGTAAGGGATAAGGAGGATCGGAGTCTTTTAGAACTCTTTTACAAGTAAGAGGAGAGTTTTATGCATAACACAACATTTAACAGGTATTTAAGTCAGTCAACCATTTTTAGACACACTAAAAATGTAGACATGTACTTACATACCTGTATG
>BLSH010033900.1:512351-533560 GCA_018402905.1 Glandirana rugosa | reverse complement strand
TTTTTGCGAAGTTCAGCCGAACCCGAACATCCAAGTGTCCACTCAACTCTAAAGCTGATTAAAAAAAAAAAGAATATTTACATTTAGACAGCAGTCATATATACTGTACATTTGACAATAAAATACAAAATATACATTCTGCGATTAGTATGTTCTGCACCTATATTATACTATTTAATAATGACATAAATAATTTAAATACAAGACTTAACCAAAGTTTGTGACTTTGCTAGGTTTGTTTGCTTCTTCTGAAACTTGTAAGGAACATGATGTCACCACTACATGTGTGCAATATTCCTGAATTGCTTACTTGAGGATCAATGCAGAATTGTATATTTGTTGCTAGAAGAACAAACAATTAACCATGTTTTGAAGCTTTCTATCAACAATCACCTAAACAAACAAAAATGTCCATAAGAATTGACTGGTCTACAACAATCAGTTACCTATTGTTTCAGTCATTTCCCAGTTAAGAGCAAAAAAAGGTGATCAAAATAGTAGTGGAAAATAATTTAAACTACTATAGTACCATTCAAAATGCACCCCATATCCATCCATTTGGACTGTAAGATCCAATCAATTGGTCAGTGAGGTTGTTAAAAAAAAATCACAGGTGCAGATGTTAGTGAGCCATTCAATTGTATACAATCATTTTTCAATCAAACAAGGAGTGATGCGAAGTAACACATTCCTCTTTTTCTAGAGCTGTCTTGGTTATGATGAGGGAAAAACTAGAGGTTTGTAAGAACAATAGGCTCAACTACTAAAAACTATTAAAAAAAACTCTACAGATGATATTTATGCTTTCTTTCTTCATTTTAACTAGTATTACATTAAATGGCTGAATCCAAAACTGCACATGCTAATGAAGGTTGGCAACAATTCTGTCATTAAAGTCCAGCCACATTTTTATTTTTGATTTTCCTTTTTTGTTAGTTCAGAGTAGGGGAGGATTAGAACATCAGTCTATAAATTCTATATAATACGATATAACACTCGGAGGATACTATAAAACATTTGCTCCTCTCTTAGCCCAACAGTTTGTTAATGCCTTCAATCCTTTACTACAAGACTAATCCCTCCCTCTGGACTAATTACGGGCACACATTTCTGTAATTCCCAAGGAAGGCAAGAACCCTTCCCTATGTGACAACTATCACCTCTTATTGCTTTTGAACATGGACCTGAAAATGTTTACAAAGATCTTATCACATTGATGCCTGCCCCTCATTCAATCTACTTTTCACTGATGCCAAAAAGACATTCAACCACGTGGACTGGCCCGTATTGGGATTGGGGACCACATATGTAGATGGATCACTGCTCTTTACTTCACTCCTACTGCAGCTGTATGAGCTAACGAAGCCTACCTATTTCCCTACTTTGCCTTAAGCAATGGCACAAGGCAAGAATGCCCACTATTGCCCCTTATATTTATTTCAACATTAGAGTCCTTTCTAAGCTTTGTCCAACAAAATCTGGTTATTAAGGGCTTCTCAACAAGGCAGACTACTAAAGTGGCCGCATAGGAGGACAAACTTTTGTTTTTTATCACCTCTCCATACACAACTCTTCCAGATTTTCTTAAAGAGTTGCATACATATGGGGAGTTTTACAACTTTAAGATTCATTTTCATAAATTGGAGGCCTTGAATATAACTTTATCCTCAACCTGTGAGGAAAAACTATGCAGTACATTCTCCTTTCACTGTGCAATAGCCCACATTACAAATTTAGGCACTGAGATTGCTCCATCTATAGATACGATCTTCAGGACCAACTTCTTGACCTTATTGAACTCCATTAAAACAGAACTCCATTTGTCCAATGGCGCAAACTTACAAAGGTGTTGTATCTATTTCAGACCCTTCAGGTCACAATCCTTCAGTCATATTTGAAAACATTATGAAGGGAGTTCCTCAGTTTAGTTTGGGAATGTTCTCATCCTTTCCTATCTGACCATGCCCAAGATGTGTTGGGGAATTGTATTACCTGACACCATTAAGTACTTCCTAGCAAAACACCTAACCAGAGTGATTGCCTGGTGCAGGGTCTGGACACAAAACAATGGATACCACTGGAGCAATCCAGTTCAGACATCCCACTATGATACTTACCCTTGATATGCCCAGAAGTACTATCAGTCCTTTAAGGCCATCCCCAAATAGGCCAAATAGGCCCAATGCTCTTATGACAGCCAACGGCTCCTCCAGGTTTCTGTCAAAAGTCTCTAATCTTACCCCATTGTTAGGAAATCCAGAGTTACCACCAGGAGTCCCAGATAGACATTTCAGACTTCTGATGTTTGGTGTATTTAGAATTGGTGACTTCTTTGGTGGAACTGTCTCACTGCTTTGCAAAATCTCTGCTATAACAGGGGTATGCATCAAAGTTTTGTATTTGCAACTTAGCCATTTGTTAATGATGGATTCTCACCTCCTCTTGGGATCAGAGATACTCATCTTTATGATTGGCCTGTCTTTCTGACCATTCCTCCCCCGGTTTCATGTGTCCCTTATCAGTTCCTAATTGGGGTGTGGAATATTACCTCATTTGATCATCTTTGTATGAATTGAGTTGTGTTCATGGGGGAGGTCAGAGACAGGGGGTCTAGGCAGAGTAAATTTTGCTGCCATGAGTCAATTTTGTGCAGGAGTAATAAGCAGTTAAACAAAGCAGTTTAACTAAAGCAGGATAACGAAAGCAGCAAGAAAAGACCATAAGGACTCTACTCCACTCTGGACTGACCACAAACTAGCACCTTGGAAGGCATCCTGCAAGTCTAAAACCTATCCCCACCACCCCTTAATATGTCCCCTCTGCTTTGTCTTCTCATGCTAGTATCCTCTGCTTTCAAATTCTCACTTCTTTTGCCCTCTTCTCCACCTAAAACCTTGTACATTTCGCCATTACTTCTACCCTCTCCCTACTACTGTTCTCTTTACCTCCTGCTAATACTTAACCTACCTGCTGACCCACACACAAGGACAGGGAAGTATGTGCACTTATACTCATCTCACTCCCATCTTACTTTCCTCACCCTCCTCCTTCTGCTAACCTCTGGGGATATCTCCCCTAATCCTGGTCCTTCGGGATCTCACACCCACCCTCGGCACCCTCCCTCCTCCAGCATCAGTCGCAATCTTCTCAATCTTATCTCTATTCCTCTGCTCCCAACAACCCCCCCACCTTCTCATGTGCCCTCTGGAATGCCCGCTCTGTCTGCAATAAATTCACTTCTGTCCATGACCTTTTTGTCTCCCACTCCCTTAACTTTCTTTCAATCACAGAAACATGGCTGCAAGAGTCAGATTCTGCCTCGCATGCAGCTCTCTCTCATGGAGGCCTCCACTGGACTCACTCACCCAGACCCAGTGGACGGAAAGGAGGTGGAGTTGGTTTGCTTTTATCCCCACTGAGCACCTTTCAAGTTCTGGCTACCCTCCCTCTCTATCCTTTTCTTCTTTTGAGACACATTGTATTCATTTGTTTTCTCCCATTTCTCTAAATGGTGATCTATCGGCCTCCTGGACCAGTGTCCCGCTTCCTTGATTACTTCTCTGCCTGGCTACCATACTTTCTCTCCTCCACATCACCCACTATTATCCTTGGTGATTTCAACATCCCCACCAATGTTAACAGCAAAGCTGCATTCCAACTTTTAAAATTAACCTCATCCTTAGACCTTACACAATGGACACAGTCCCCCACTCACTCTGATGGTAATACCCTTGACCTTGTCTTCTCCCATCTTTGCACCCCCTACAACCTCACCAACACCCCCTTTCCTCTTTATGACCACAACCTCATCACGTTCACATTGTGCTTGTCTCCAACCACCTGCTCCACCAAGCAAAAAACAATTACCCTCAGAAACCTTTACCACTTTATTCCTTCTCTTTTCTACTCTGCAACTGACCACCTCCATAACAAAATCTCAGCCCTATATGCCCTAACCTGGCCACCTCTATCTACAACAGTTCACTTTCATCCTCACTGGATTCTCTTGCTCCTTTAACTTCACAAAATGTCAGATCCCGACCATTATAACCTTGGCAGACCAACAACGCCAGAAAACTTAAGAGACATAGCCGTGCACTGGAGCGAGTGTGGCGTAAAACCAAATCCCAGCTTGTGTTAACCCAATATAAATCTGCCTTTTTAAAATGCACTTCTTCCCTCCATGCTGCCAAACAAACTTACTTTGTCACCCTCATTAATACTCTGTCCTCCAATCCTCGTCGTCTCTTCTCTACTTTTAACACTCTACTTTCTCCACCACCACCTCCACCCAGTCACTCGCTCACTGCTCACAAGATTGCAAACCACTTCAAAAACAAGATTGATGCAATCCGTGGGGACATCTCCACTGCCCAGAAATCTTACCTACGTAACATACCCTATACAACTTCACTCTCAACACTCTCCTCTTTTGACCTTGCTGCTACCGAAGAGGTCTCATTTTCTCAGAAGCCCGCCTTACCACCTGTCCCCTGGATCCTGTTCCCTCACATCTACTACGGTCACCCTCTTCTTCTATATTATGCTCCCTCACCCACATCTTCAATCTCTCCCTCTCTACTGGCACCTTCCCCTCCCCTGTAAAACATGCCCTGATCACCCCCATACTTAAAAAGCCCTCGCTGTTCTCACAATCTCAGCATGTACACTTTTGTATTGAGAGACTTTACCCCTTTCACCTTAACAATGCGATGGAAACCACTATGCAATATTACTACATGCTGATTCCCCCAATTCAGACCATGTTACTTAGAGGGCAGAGCCAGATGGAACTCCAAGTTTCTAGACCACAGTTGAAGTGATCCTTGTGCTTATGCCCTGTTGGCATCAAAAAAGTTCTGTACCTGGAGCCTCATAGGCCCATGTTTGTTAGGCCCTGGGGCCTGTTTTTTTCTCTATTGAACTTGAACATTTTCCAGTACAACCTGCTCCTCACTGATCATTCCGCTCAGCTGTTTTATATGAAACTGCAACTCCTATCCTCGGATACCAAGCCTGACTCTCCCACATTGCCTCCTGAGACCCTTCATTGGGTCCCTCCCTCATTGCCCCTTTATCTCCGGTCGTTGCCAGTCATTGTGGCCTCTGGAGACGTCCGTCTTCATAATCTTTTGCCATGGCTGATATGACTTCTACCCCCCTGGTTTCCTGGAATGTTAGAGATCTTAGGGATCCTTGGAAATGCACCATGGTTTCTACATGCCTTTGGAAATACCACCCTTCAGTTGTGGGCCTTCAGGAGACTCACCAGACACAAGATACAGTTTCATGTCTGAGATACTCTTGGGTGGGTGCTGCATACCACTCCACATACTCTGCCTTCTCTCGCGGTGTGAGTGTCCTGATACACAAGGCTTTGGCATTTCAGGAACTGGACTCTCTGGTCGATCAGCTCGGTCGCTTTGTATTTCTACATTGTAAATTATTTATGGTGACTTTAATGTTGGTTTTCGTGTACATTCCTCCTCCATTCTCTAAAGAGATATTACTGCTGTTGCTGTCGTATCTGGCCGACAAGCCTGACCTGCCAGTCCTCCTCATGGGTGATTTTAATTGTTGCCTGAACCCCAACCTAGGCAGACACCCACCCCTGCCCCTCCCTACTCCTGGAAGGGGAACCATCCTTAGCAGGCTCATGGTTGAGGTTGGCTGGCAGGACATCTGGCGCATCAGAAACCCACTTGGCAAACAGTACTACTGTTTTTCTAAAACACACGGATCTTTGTCCCGTATAGATCTCTGTCTAGGAACACACCACATACCTCCAATCACTACAAAAATTTAATTTTTCCCCTGGGGGATCTTGGATCATTCATTCTTAGTTATATGGGTCACCACCAGTCCACCTTCTGCAATGCTTAGATCCCCTTGGAGACTAAATGCTTATTGGCTTAAACTGTTTTCCTCTACAGATAGCATTTCCAGACAAATCACGCAATTCTTCAGTATACACGCAGAGATGGCAGATCTATCTCTGAAATGAGAAACCTTTAAAGCATCCCTTAGGGATACATTTATCAAAGAGATTGAGGCGGTCAAGCGTAACTCTTCTGCCCTTCTTATTCAGGTAGATGGCCAGGTGCAGCAGCTAGAATTGTCCTATGTTATGAACTCTACTGACTCTGTGAGGAAGGCATAGCTGGCAGCTCAGGATTCCCTGTATTGCTTAAAATCCTCTGCCGCAGAAAATAAGCGTTTTTTTACAAAAATGGCATTTTATGAGGAGGTCTATGACAGGTTTATGACAGGTCGCTCGTTAGCCAAGATAGCTCGATCCCAAACAGGCATCTCCAGTTATTGGAGCCATACGCTCTTCAACTGGTAAGATAATTAATGACCCTTACCAAATTGTCAAGGAGCTCTCTCTTTTTTATGAAAATCTATACAAATCCAATGAGGATTACTCTCCGGAGTCGTTGGACGACTACCTTGCAGAGATCCCTTTACCTGTTTTGCCTCTGGCAGCTTGACGGGCATTGAACGCCCCCCTTACTATTGAGGAATTACAAACTGCGATCTGTTCTTTCCCCACCTGCAAAGCTCCTGGAGATGATGGTATCCCCATGGAGATATACTCTACCTATGGGGAGACGATCCTGCCCACTACTTACTTGAAGTGTTTAATAAATTGGTCAAGACTGGCTCTTTGCTGCCTTCTATGTCCAGGGCAAGTGTAGTCTTACTGCTTAAACCAGGGAAGGAGCAGTTAGACCCTAGCTCATATAGACCAATTTCCCTTTTACAATGTGATATAAAGATATTGGCCAAGGTCCTGGCACTCAGAGTCAACAAAATCATTTTATCCATTATCCAGCCAGATCAGGCTGGCTTTATGGCACAAAAATCCACAGCCACCAATCTTAGGAGATTATTTCTGAATATGCAGATGTTGGCAGATAACAAGGGTCAAAGAACGCTTTTGTCATTAGACGCCAAAAAGCGTTCAATGGTATCAGCTGGTCTTACCTATGGGCAGTGTTATCTAAATTCGGCTTTGGTAAGCTGTTTATAGCTTGGGTTCGTATTTTATATAGATCCCCTTGGGCGGCGATCAGGGTGGCAGACCGGCAGTCACAATCCTTCGCGCTGGGCAGGGGAACCAGGCAGGGGTGTCCCCTGTCTCCCCTGCTCTTTGCGATTGTGATAGAGCCCCTGGCTGTCCTCATTCGTGAAAGCTCAAATGTCACAGGCTTTAGATATGGGAATCTACATGAGAAGATTGTGCTACATGCGGATGATATGCTGCTACTTTTGGAAGATACATCCGCTTCCCTATCAGGTGCCATGTACATAATTTTGAAATTCGGGCGTTTCTCCGGTCTTACCATCAATTGGACCAAGTCTGCACTAATGTTACTGGACAATGAGTCTGGTCAGGTTGATTCCATCCCTGGCTCTATTCCTGTTGTGTGCACTTTCAAATATTTGGGTATTCAGATTTCTCCGGTCATTAAGGAGTATTGTAAACTGAATGCATGTCCATTGTTGAAAAAATTCAGAGACAAAATCCGTGTATGGAGGAACCTTAAAATGTCTCTGGCAGGTAGAGCCAACTTGATTAAAATGATACTTATGCCCCAGCTCCTGTATGCACTTCATAATTCCCTGGTAATGATGCCCCTTAAAACCTTTAGAATTGTTAATTCCCTTTACAGGATGCTCTTATGGGGCACTCGCCCCCCGCGCATCAAACTGGAGCAGTTGCAACGATCCAAGGAGACTGGAGGCTTAGTGCTCTGGAATCCATGGCTCTACTATATAGCGGCACAATTGCAGCATCTGGTGGGCTGCATGTCGTCTGGACCAGTTGCTAAAGACACACTACTCTTGCTTGCTAGCACGGGTGCTGAAACCAGCCCGGAGGTACTGGAGGCATAGTCATTTCAGCAATCCAATAAAAGCAGACCCACATTCACCCTTTTCCAGAAAATCTGGAATAAGGTCAGGCAGCTTCAGCAGGTGTCAGGCTAAACGGAGTATAGCCCCATATCGGGGAATCACTCATATCATGAAGTCATCAGGTTCCTTTCCCAAGTCTTCCATGATGGGCACTTGCGGGCTTTCCAAGACCTACAGTGCTTATTTCACCTGCCTGATAAGATGTAATATTACTACCTTCAGCAATCCCACGCGGTTAAGGCACAGGGGGAAGGTACGGGGTGGACAATGTCCCCTGCCCCAATTTTCCATTTACTCCAGACTACTACCAGAACCAGGGGCTTCATCTCCCTTTGTTATGGTTTACTGCTATCTGAATTCCTTAGGAGGTATCCCTTTAATGCCAGGACACAATGGGAGAAAGATGTGGGTGCCTTAACGGATGATCAATGGGAGGAAGCCCTCCAAGTGGTTAACCAATGCTCTTTGAATGTCTCCCAGAAGGTATCACAGCTATACATTATCCTTTGGGTCCACTACACACCTTTGTCGCCAGGGCTATGGGGATCTGATTCATCTCCTCTGGCGATGTCCTAGGCTGCAATTGGACACAGGTGTTATCTACCCTCAATACTGTTTTTCACACTGACGTGCCCCTGGATCCAGTGGGGTGCATACTGGGTGTCTTGGAGGGGGCGGTTCCTGAGGAGATGACTAGGGTGGCCTTTTCTAGGGCATTATTTCAAGCTAGGAAAATAATTCTATTAACGTGGAAATCTAACTCCCCCCCATCCGTCAAAGTGTGGTTGACTCATATGGGAAACATGCTTCTTTTAGAAAGGTATATCTATCAACACAGAGGGTGCCCAAATAAATTTGAAAAACTCTGGTCCTCGTGGTTGGATGTGCCAGGACTTTCGCCTATGGAACTAGTAACAAGGAGGTTACTGCAGTGTCCTGGTGACAGAGGAACATAGGGAGGAGGGTCCCACTGATATGAAAAGTATAGTTTGACATTAGCGTGATACGGAGAGCAGGGGATGTTGGACTGCTTACAGCATAAATTAGTATACCATGAATAATTGGATGGCTGTTATATTCCATAGGTAGAGTATTTGTATGCATACATATATTGATGATGAGCGGAAATGACAATACAATGCTTTATGTGTTCCTTTGAGAATTGTCCTATGTGTATATGTGATGTACTGGTTGACCGTGTTATTCAATAAAACTTTACTTGATTAAAAAAAAACAAAAAAAACACTACTCCATACACATACTACTCAACCTCTCTGCAGCCTTTGATACTGTTGACCATACCCTCCTGTGCTCAGTGCTGGACTAGCTTTTTCCAACCCCAAAATTGGGGACGGGCTCTAGGGCTGACCCCTTTACATAACAAGTTGTTTCCTAGGTTTCTCTTCCTTTTCCCTGATTACAGGGTTCAGGTTATTAGTTATACAGGGCTACTAAGCCACAATAGCCCTTTGGGCTCCGTGTGTTTCACTAAGTGGCAATATATATCTGTCTTCGCAGGAGGAGAGCTGTCTTTTGGATTGCCCTTTCTGGTTCCCCTCGGCCCACAGTTTGCTCCCGGTTGGGGTGGGTCGGGGGTTGCCTCAAAGGGGGTAAGTGTGTGGGGCAGTATATATTTGATTCCACTGGGTTGCTCTTACCTGACATATGTATATGTACCTTAGTTCTGCCATGTTCATTGACATTTTTCTGGCCCTGTAAGGCTGAGGTTTATTCATTTACATTCACCAATATGTCTGAGGCTTGTATGTTTTTGGTGGTGATGACTGTATTCCTTTTTTCTGTATAAAATTCAATAAAAATCTTTTTTAAAAAAAAACTCCACTCTCTTGGCCTTCAAGACTGCTCTCTCCTGGCTCTCCTCCTACCTTTCAGAGCGCTACTACAGTGTGACCTATAACTCTGTTTCCTCCTCTCCACTACCTCTTTCGGTTGGGGTACCTCAAGGTTCTGTCCCTGGACCCTTTCTCTTCTCCATTTACACCTCCTCCCTTGGTCTGTTAATAAACTCCCATGGCTTCCAATACCACCTCTATGCTGATGACACACAAATCTATCTCTCTACTACTCACCTCACTCCTTCAGTCTCCTCTCACATTACTAACTAACTAACTGATATATCAGCTTGAATGTCACACCACTTCCTCAAACTCAATCTTTCTAAAACTGAGCTCATAATTTTTCCTCCAGCCCATGCCCCTCCCCTTGACTTCTCCATCAAGATCAATAATACAACTATCAGTCCCTCCCCTCATGCCAAGGTACTAGGTGTAATCCTAGACTCTCACCTGTCCTTCCAGCCCCAAATCCAATCACTGTCCAAATTGTGCAGACTTCACCTTCGAAACATCTCCAAAATACGTCCCTTCCCAACTGCTGACACTACTAAGCAACTTATTCACTCCCTTGTTATTGCTCACCTTGACTATTGTAACTCTCTCCTAATTGGCCTACCTCTCTGCAAGCTATCCCCTCTTCAGTCTATCATGAATGCAACTGCTAGACTCATCCACCTAACCAACCGTTCAGTGTCCGCCACTCCTGCTGCCTTCTCCCTTGTCTCCTCCTCCCATGCTCGTCTCCAGGACTTCTCCAGAGCCTCTCCCATCCTCTAGAACTCTCCACCCCAATCTGTCCGCCTATCTCCTACTCTGTCCACTTTTAGGCAATCCCTGAAAACTCATCTCTTCAGGGAGACCTATCGTGCCTCCAGCTAACAATGGAATATTCTACTCCCCTGATGAGTTCATCCCTCACAGTCCCTACCTTCTGTTTCTCCAGCCCCCCTCTTAGATTGTAAGCTCACAGGAGCAGGGCCCTCTAACCCTCTTGTTTTAAATTGTACTGTTGTTGTAATGTCTCTCTTTATATTGTAAGGCACTGCACACACTGTTGGCGCTATATAAATCCTGTATAATAATAATAATAATAAAGTGACACGGGCCCAAAATCTGCTTGCTCGCACCAATGGATGTTCCTTCCTTGGACTACTGGAGTCTCCAGTGTGGAACTGCCCTTTGAGCTCCTCTGAGCAGACTATGGACCATCTTCTCATAAGGTCATGGAAACCTCACAGATACACTAAGAATTGGAGAAGAAAAGTTCAGGCACACATGGCTCTACTGGAACATATTTGCTTGCTCCTGTGAATTTGAGACGCTGATTGCTGGAAATGAGTGATATTGATGGGTTTCTCATCATAGTTCCAGGTCTAGAGGCCAGACACAGAGGCAATGGGTTCCTCTCATATTCCCCCTTGCTCCCATTCCTTTCTCTATTTTCCCCTTCCCTTTCCCCTTTTTGTTTTTCTCTAGTTATCCCACATTTTCCCCCATATTTATGGTTTTCCTCCTATTTTTTCTGTCTTTTTACCTTAAACATTGGACAGGAGTTTAGTTGACAACAAGTCTACTTCAGTGGACCATCAAGTAAAGATGAATTGGACCTCTTTGTTCTCATATGCATTGGAGCTGTGTACCTAACACAATTGTTTGCACATGAATCTGATCCCCTGGAAGTCTATTGGAATGTAAATTGTTGCCAACTCTAGTCTCTCCACATGTTATTTTATTATGTTGAAAAATTTAAATAAAAAGAAAAAACCCTTAGTTATTTTTATTGTTTTCTGGGTCTGGCTGGACATACACTTTAATGTAATGTTATGCTACTCTCGCATTTTCTTTTGTGACCATTTCTTCCAAACTCCATATTATAAGATATTAGCCATAAATTATGTGTGGTAATGTTATGTAAAGTTTCCCATACTTAATATAAATTATAACTTCATCCAATGGACCACAAAAGCTCAACATCTTCCCTTATTTTGAAGAAGCCGTGCTGTCAATACATCTGGTAAAAATAAGCTTATAGATATAAAGTTGGTCATTATTATTATGCTTAGCATTTTCTTTTGCAGCTAAGCATTGACTTTGAATGTCATTTTCAAGGTGTACAAGCACACTGATTTCAAACAGAAGCTAATTCAGCTACAACTTAAAGCAAACTTTTCTACTCTCCCGTGACAGCTTGGCCTTAATAAGTTAAGGTCTGAACATGTGTAGGAGTCAAAAATAAACAACAATACAACCTGATAAAATGTAAAACTTTACACCCCCCACAAAACTATAAAAAAAATTTCCCTGAGCTGAATGCATTTGGAAATTAACATAACATGATAGTAAGTTTTCCAGAACACAAGGCAGTCATTTACATCCCATTCATGACAAGTACACGGATTAATAACTAATGTATTATTAATGTGCATTTATTTCCTTGGCTGTATCCAATTTTATTGAGAGATGCATAATTAATGGGATTATTTAATCATGTTACAATAACAAAAGTCTTAGAAAGCAAGACTCAGTTGTGTTAGGTGTAGTCAAGTATGTCTACTGGGAAACATTTCCATGTCACCTATAAATAAATAATTAGAGAGACAAATACAGTTGTATGTCACTGGCCTTATTAAGGTAAAATGATTTTGCTATTGCACTAAATATCAACATGAGATGAAACAGTTTTTTTTTTTTGCTATGCACAAGGAGAAGCATTAACCAGATAGATATGTCCTAAGAGGCTACTCTGTACAAACTCTTTTTCTTAATGTGGCTCACTGGTTTATTTTTCATATGCTGCTCATCCAGCTAAAAGAAAAGGCCAACTGACAGAGCAGGAGAACAAGGCTGCAGCATTTCTGTCTTTAAATGGAAAATACAGATCTGTATGTTACAATAGAGAGCATGGTCCGATGAACAAGAAAAAGCACAATGTTGAAATGGCAGACACAAGAGCCCACTTTAACATCCTTCAAAATATGTTTGCTGTATGGCATTTTATGCTTTTCTTGGCTTTTGTGGCCAAACTTAAAGCTGAAATAATCGGAACATGATGTAGCTTTTAAATAAATCATACTGCAATTCTCTTGATGAATTAAAGCTATCACCACAAATGTGAAAGTACAAACATGTACTGTACTTTGTTGTAACATGCATTGGGAGAAAAAACTTCTTGTAAAGTGGAAGTCAGCCATCACTTTGATTAGATAAAAGTTCAAAATAGCTCAGGCATCCTAAAAGTACAAGATAAAATGTTATGTTTAAAAAAAATATTGACTAGTTAGGAAAAATATTCACATTTTTGTACACTTTTACAGCCTAATTTGTCTTGATTGGGAGAAACATTTCACAGATCAGATATTTGCATTTGTAATATATGGGTAGAGAAAATTGAGTACTGTCCATGATACTTTTTTTTATTTGCACTAACATACAATTTTTCAGGACACACTTTCGGGGACAAGCTTTCTGGCACAATTGCACCAATATGGCTACAATCACCTCAAGCGTAAAATATGGGTGTAACTGAATCCTTATTTGTGCATGCTTATTTGCTCCAGATGGTTGTATGACCGCACTGATTTTTGTACTGAATATTATGGATAAGTTATAATGTGATGGGTGGTTTGAAGTCTTAGAGGCTGCTCACTAGTAACCTTGGAGTCCTGCTGGGCCCTCAGGGGAGTTAACTAAAGTTTTGAAAGGAAGGGAGTGCCATACCAGCTTGTATGGTCCTTTAGTCATCAAAGTACTATAGGATACATGGTAACCATACAAGAAAATATAGGGTCAACAATGTAGTGAGAACATAATTTTTGGCAAGGGTATGATTAGCATAAAAACAAATAAATCAAAATACACTCAATCAGGTTACAGTGAGATGAGGTTAAGAAGAATCAGCTACAGTGGGAGGAGAGGAGGCTCATAATTCCTAAATTTGATGGATAGTGTGGGCCTTTCCAGTTAAATAGGATACACTTTGTGGCATAAAAGTACCGAGCAAGCAAGAACATAATACATGATACAATGATAATGAGTTGTCCCCAAAAAAAGCCTAAAATGCATGCTTCTGGTAACAGGATATGTGGTAGGCTAAATTAGTTACAAGCAAATTAAGTAATGTGACACCAAAATTCAAAGATAGAGCTTTATTCTCAGACAATATAAAAAATGGTCTTTTTCCTAACAGCCCATAAAGCGGGATTGATAAGCCCCTTACATCCGGGAAATACAGTTTTAACAGAGTGTAGTAAATCTGATTAAATAGTTCAAGTTGTATGAACTTGAAGAGTGTCCATGTAGCACTCCTTGAACCAACTATCTTCCATTAAACATGGAATAAGGGGTACCCACCACTCTTTAGACTGTTTTGGTGCCCAGGAGGGTTGAAAAAAATGGAGGAGATTAATTTAACCGGCCCAGAATGTATAGCTTTTGTAGAGCTATGTAACCAAGAACAACATTTCATAGACCTGTCTGCATCTTAGTGGCATGTTGGAGCTGTATGTATTACAAGGATTCTATGGAGTTTAAATATGTTCTTAAAGCAGAGGTCCGTCCACCCCTTCAAAAATTAAAAGTCAGCAGCTACACATACTGTAGCTGCTGACTTTTAACATTAGAACACTTACCTGTCCTGGAGTCCAGAGATGTCGGCACTGCAGCTGATGTTTCCATGAGCTTTTAGGTGCTGCAGCCGCATTGCACGTAAGGGAACCCGGCAGTGTAGCCTTTTGGCTTCACAGCCAGGTTCCTACTGCACATGCACAAAGCATGCTGTGCTCTCTAACTGGCCCAGCAGAAGGGGAGGGAGGAGGAGGGGGACGAGCTTCTGATGTACTTCTCCGCAGCCTGGTCTTCCAAAAGTGGGGACAGGGTACCTGTCAAAGACAGGTATCGGCTCCCCCCTCCCCAAATGGTGCCAATTGTGGCACTGGAGGGGGGGAGGAATCAGATAAGTGGAAGTTTCACTTTTGGGTGGAACTACGCTTTAACCACTTGCCAATCACCGACCAAAGGTGGCTCGTTATTGCAAACCGCCGTCATATGATGATGGCTGCGATAACTAGTACTGTGAGCGCGCTTGCACACTCACTGTGTCCGGGGGGGCCAGGGAGTGGGTAGGGCGGACTCAATCGCCACTGGCTACCCGCGATGGCCCCCCTGCAGGGAGAGAACGGAGATCCGTGTAAGTAAACACGGATCTCTGTTCTCATAGAGGGGGAACGGCTGTGATCACAGGCTTCCTGTATATGGAAGCCGTGATCACTCCCTTCCCTCTGCCAGCCCAGCCCACATACAGTTAGAACACACCTAGGGAACACATTTAACTCTTAGAGTGCCCCCTCCAGGTTAACCCCTTCACTGCCAATGGCATTTACACAGTAATCAGTGCATTTTTATAGCACTGATCGCTGTATAAATGCCAATGGTCCCAAAAAAGTGTCAAAATTGTCCGACATGTCCGCCCCAATATCGCACTACCGCTAAAAATTGCAGATCACCACCATTACTAGTAAAAAAAATAAAAACCCCAAAAATGTATTCTCATCATCCGTAAACGTGGCAACTTTTGCGCAAACCAATCAATAAATGCAGATTGCGATTTTTTTAACCAAACATATAAGAAAGAATATAAATCAGCCAAAACCAATGAAAAAAAATGTTTTTTATATTTTTTTGGATTTGTATTTTAGCAAACAGTAAGAAATATTGATTTTTTTGCAAAATTGTCTCTCTTTTTTTGTTCATAGAGGCGATCAGAAATGACGCAGAGGTGATCAAATAGAAAGCTCTATTTGTGGGAAAAAAATAACGTAAATTCCGTTTAGGTACAACGGCACACGACTGCGCAATTGTCAGTTAAAACGACGCAGTGCCAAATCACAAAAAGCGCTCTGGTCCTAAAGTGTGAAATCCTTCCGGGGCTGAAGTGGTTAATAAAGTTATAGGGGTTGATTTACTAAAGGCAAATTTGCTGTTCACTTTTGAATAAAAGTCGTATTGTGCAAGACAATTTGCCCCAGAGCTTAGTGAATGTGCTGTTTACTTTGCAAAGAGTACTCAAGAAAATGTAAAAAGCAACATTTTTCTTGCACATGATTAGATTATGGAAGTCAGCAGAGATTCACCTCATTCAGAATTTTTCTCTCCGGGGAAAAATTCTGCAGCAAAATGAACAACCTAAATGCCTCCAATAAATCAACTTATATATATTATAAATAGGCTTACCATCTTGAAATAGTTGATGTAGGTTTTTAATATCTCATGCAGTATGATTGAAGTTAAAATGTTCAGGATGTTGTTACCTGTAGGATTGGCAGACTAGTATAATCTCCATTCCATAAAAATCAAAGTCTTCAAAAATTCTTCATGGAAAATGGTGAGGAATCTAAATACAGCATAAAAAGGTAAAACCTAGTGTATGCAGTATGTACACCACTCAGCCATAACATTATGACCACCCACCTAATATTGAATATGGCCCCCTTTTGCTAAAACAGTTCTGACCCATTGAGGCTTGGACACCAAAGTAACATCCACATGAATGGCAGGACCCAAGGTCTCTCAGCAGAACATTGCCCAAAGCATCACACTACCTCTGCCAACTTGCCTTCTTATACTACATCCTGGTGCCATCTCTTCCCCAGGTAAGTGACGCACACGCACCCGGCCATCCACATGATGTAAAAGAAAATGTGATTCATCAGACCAGGCCACCTTCTTCCATTGCTCTGCAGTCCAGTTTAGATGCCACTGTAGCGAGATATTCCCTTTACCTTTCAGTGGTAATAATGTTATGGCTGATTGGTGTATAAGATGATATTGTACATGGATGCTGTTAGAAATCATGGGGCCCCGTACAGCTTATTTGACAGGGCCCCCAGAAAACATCAAAACAATATTTTCGCTAAAAATGCACTAAAATCATTATTAGTGGACAAAAACACAACAAAATTTTGAAAATTTCTGCTAAATCTATCAAATTAGGACCTGCGGTTGTGTTTTGGACAGCCGCTATGTCCCCATAGAGTAATTGGTGGCTTCAGCTAAATGAACAAACCACTCATTCACACAGTCAGAGCACCTATGCGAATGAGCTGTTAGGACTTGTTCAACTGTGAGTTGGGGGGGGGTAAAACCCAGTGATTGAGCTGCAATTGTTCCATCCATCCAACTGCCACTCCTTTAGCAGCAGCTTAGGGAGTATACATGCCATGGTCACAATGCTTTGCTTTGTGCGCTATGGCAGAAATAATACCCTGTGTCGCAATTACTGTAACCAACCCCCCCCGTGGCTCCCCCTGCAGCAGCTGAAAGCCAGGTGGAAGGGAGAAGAGGAGAAGTCAGGGGCTCTGCAGGGAGGTCTTTTTCATAGATTAAACCATAGAATGCATAGTGTTTATATTTTAAAGTTACTTTACCAGATAAAGCACATTTACTCCTGTTACCAGGGCCACCAATATTGCAGTTATTGAAGATATATATATAGCAAATCTATGCTATGCAAGAGAGCTGGGAGCGCACAGTGAAGAGTTAAAGATGAAAACCAAGTTGCCAGATAATGTTGTCCCTTTTTGTTCAGCAGCTGTACCAGACAATCTCAAAATACAGAGAAACAGTATAAATCTAAAATATAAAATAGGGAGTGCTTCTAGAGTAGCCACGTGCGTAATCCAAACATTAAGCAATGTAATTTTCTCACCATTTTCATTAGCTGCCACTTGCTTGACACAGGACAGCATTCAGGCTTGTACAGTACAGCGCTGCAGTTAGGACTCTGTATCCCTATCTTTGATCATAACAACTCCATCTGAGCTGTGGATCCTCAGCAGTCCTCAGCTGAGCTGGAGTTGTAAAGATCAAAGATCGGGATACAGACTCCTAACTGCAGCACTATGCTGTCCTGTGTCAAGCAAGTGACAGCTAAGGAAAGCAGTGAGAAAATTACATTGTTTCAAGCTTGCCTTACACAAGTGGCTACTTTAGAGGTGCCCCCTGTGTTATATTTTTTAGGCTGATAGAGCAGTAGAGCCCATCCTCCTGCTTGTCACAAGCCGCGCACGGGCCCCTTGTTAAACTGATGGAGCCCGGGCCCAGTATAGGAGGGCCAGTTCTATTGCCTTATCAGTGGCCCTGAAGCTGTAATAAAGATGCATATTTATAAACAGTATTTTATTCATTCCATTTAAGGGTAAGTCATAAAGTTTACCTTTTACATTATAAATTTGATATGCTACAGTTGTTTGTAACATATGCCTAAAAAAATTATGTGCCAGAATATATTAGCAACAAACTACCCTTTAATTTTTTTTTTTTTTTCTCATTTATGATACATAGTAATCTACAGCTCTGGATGGAGTATGTGATATCCCCTGCAAACCTAGAGATATATCGGAAAGTCAGCATAATTTTGCTGACAAAAAGGGTGATCAATGCTTAAACTTTCAGGAAAAGTGAGCTCTTATTTAATGGTTCAGATAAAATATAACTACACCTATTTATAAGCAAACACTAAACAATTTCAAATAACACAAACCTATAGACTTTATTTTAAATAAACGTTTCCTAAGGGAAATATGGAGACTTCCATAGTCTGACTGTTAAGCTGATTCTCTGCCTTCAATACTGTCTCTGAGTACTGAAGCAGGGAGGTCAGCATGACAGCCAATCATAATAACAAAACATGTTCTACACAGAAAACAATTTAAATTTAAAAGAAATTCAAATTAAATAAGTTATGACTATAAAAGAGTGGCCTGTGCCAATAGACTTTTGTTCACATTTGATGCAAATCTATGGGAAAGCAAAACCTAATTGAAGCAAGTGAAATGCAGCTCAAGAAGAGTTTAAAGCAGGACTCCGGGATCAGGAAAACATGCCCCATTAGTACACCCCCCCAATAAACAGTTATTACATTTGTGAAATGACTTACGATTGAAGAGAAAATATGAATTGCATTTTCAGGAAGTGAGCTCTACAGTTCAAAAAATGCATCATGTATTCTTCCAGGGAGGCTCTGTTAGAACAGTGATTGCATCATATCCTCTTCTCTCCCTTTACAAGATCATCAAACGACATTTGCAATCATGCTTTGCATATTGCAGTGAATGTGGGAGGTACACTAGGCCTGTACATGTAAATGTGAACAAGCCCACTTCCACATAAATCACACCTCTCATTCTGCAGCCAGGCCCACTACTCAGTGACACACACAACAGGGGAGGATAGGTTACAGCCTTATAAATGCAAAGCATGTGTGTTCTCTCCACAACAGTAGATAAACATATTGCCCTTACATGCATTATGTAATCATTACTGAACTGTACACAAATCCCATAATGATATATTATACACACTGTACACTGCTATAATTGAGATCTTTCTAACAGCAAACGGTGCTCGTATGGTGTATGTGAGAACATCCCTAGCCACACCACAGAAAGAGCCAGGCCATGATGTTTTACATCAGCATGTGACACAAGTAAATGTCGGCATGAGAAAAAACAAAAGAGTGCAGTGCTAACTTACTAATCAATAACACAATAATGGCGGGACCCTCTAATGTATGGAAATATCAATAACCTTCAATATTACCACAATACTGGCCTCTCTGATATGTAATGTCACATATAATACACACACACTGAAAATGAGACATAAAAATGACTATGAGCTTTGCAGGGATGGTAGAAACCACTCCTACAGATATATGGCAGTGTACAGTGCCATTAGAGCAGTGTACAGTAAAGCAGTGGATGAGGTCAGTAAAGCAGTGGATGGTGTCCACTGCTTATCAGTGCAGCTTATCAGTGCCCATATGTGTAGCCTCATCAGGGCAGCATATCAATGCCCATAAGTGCAGCCTTAGTGCCCATTAATGCAGTTTATCAGTGCCCATAAGTGCATGCTCATCAGTGCCCATCAGTGCAACTCTTCTGTGCCCATCAACCTGGTGTATCAGTGCCCATCAGTGAGGCTTATCAGTGCCCATCAGTGTGGCTTATGTGTGCCCACCAGTGCTGCTTATCAGTGCCCATCAGTGCGGTCACACCAGTGCCCATCAGTGACGCTTATCAGTGCCAGTCAGTGCAGTTCCACTAGTGCCCACCAGTGCAGAGAGGGCATCAATGACAGATCAACCACCCCACCCCCTGCCATCCGTCCCGCCATCTCTAATCAATGAGAGAGTGGATATCTCGGCTATGACAGGTATTCCTGGTATGCCTTACATGCCTGCTATGTGAAACACTGCTTGCTGTAACTTCCAGACCCACATTGTGATAGCCAGCACAGAGCACACTGTTCCAATGCAGGTCTGGCAGGAGGAAGGAATTTACAGCGAGTGGTGTTTCACATAGCAGGCATGCCAGGCATACCAGGAATACCTGTCATAGTGGTGCTGGCAGGGAGGAGAAGGGTGGAGAAAATTACCTCTATGGGCAGCACAGACTGGGGGCTGTGAGACCACCTCCGCCCACTACAGCCGAGCAGGCAGAAATAGAAATCCCTGCTTGGCTTGTTACAAGACCACTGGCTGGGAGTACAGGAGGGATATCAGCCAGTGGTCTAAAAATAGGAAAATAGATCAAATAGGAAATCACTGGGCAATAACAGTTTTTCAGCAAGTTCAGCAGGCTATTGCAGAGGAACTACAGAGCTCAGCAGAAGATGGATGGAATAGTTGGTGAAGGTAGGAGATCAGCAACAAGGACATGGAAAAATGTTTTTCCCAGAGTTCTGCTTTAACTACATGTCAAATACACAATTGGCTTTGTTTACTACAGCTGGAGAGTGCAAAAACTAGGCTCACTTTTGCATAGAAACCAAACAGCTTCCAGGTTTTATTGCCAATGGTTACTTGAACAAGCTGAGGTTAGAAACTGTTTGGTTTCTATGCAGAAGTGAGCCTGATTTTGCATTCTCTAGCTTTACTAAATAAATCTCAATGTCACTAAACACATTTCAAACTGATGTACTGCTATAGACACAAGCCCAAGGCCCATTGAACCAGACCTTTACTTAAAATGCAGTAGTAATGAGTAACCACTTGCCAAGCAGCCACAGTACACATACATTTACACCATTTTGCCTGCATGGGCTTAGGAGGGTGTTTTGTACCCAACCCACAGCCATTGTGGATCCCGGTACTTGGGGCCCAATGATAATGTGATCCTGGCTGCCGAAGGCTATGCGATCACATGGTCACAATGTCACTAATGCTGTTATGAATTAATTAATTCATAACAGCTGTGTTCCCTATACTGTCATCGGCCCACAGCTAACACATGGTACCTGGGCCAATCACAGGACCCTGTACCTTGTGATTATCTGTAGCCAAGCACAGATCACTAGTGATTACAGCAGTCATGAATGGTTAAACCATTCATGACAGTTGAAAACTTTGCTGTTGGGAGGATTCGGGTACGTCCGTTT
>BLSH010033900.1:501211-512341 GCA_018402905.1 Glandirana rugosa | reverse complement strand
CCCCCCCCCCCCCCCCCCAGAGTACAGTGTTATGGTGACATTGGACTACTATGTTGGAAGTAAAAAAATTGCAAAAATGAATAAAACATTATTTATTTATTTATTTAACCACTTCAATACAGGGCACTTGTGCCCCCTTCCTGCCCAGACCAATTTTCAGCTGCTCTTGCAGTTTGAATGCCAATTACTCAGGAATGCTACACTGTACCCAAACAATTTTTTTATATTTTTTTTCACACAAATACACCTTTTTTTTGGTATTTATTTATCACAGTTTTTTTTTTTTGTGATATAAGTGAAAAAAGAGCAAAAAGAAAAAAAAAACACTTTCTTTTTTATTCATACATTTGGGTCACAATTTATACTGCTATATACATTTGGTAAAAATAACCCAAATTAGTGGATATTATATATTCTGTGTGTAAGTTATAGAGTCTACAAGCGATGGCGCCAATCACTGAAAATTGATCATACCTTAAAGTGGTAGTAAACCCATGCATTTAACAGGTTAAAAACCAGTCACATTTCCGGCATGTGCCGAAAATGTAACACTCCCATTGGTTGTGCTCTAAACCAAACTGTCAAACCATCCAATGGCTGGTGTCATAGCTGATCACATGTGCAGCATCATGGCAGTTGTAGATTAAACAGAGGCCAAGATGGCAGCTTCCTTGGCTGAAAATGATAGGAGGGTTTACTACCACTTTAAGTACTGATGGCCTATCTCAATTCTTGAGGCCCTGAAATGCCAGGACAGTACAAATACCCCCCAAATGACCCCTTTTTGAAAAGTAGGCAGTACAACGTATTTAATAAAAGGCATGGTGAGTTTGAAAAATTAAAATGAAGAAATTATTTATATATTTATTTATTTTTGCACAAAATTGTCATAATAAGTTATCTCTCACACACAGCATATGCATACTTCAAATTACACCCCAAAATACATTTTGCTACTCCTCCCAAGTATAGTGATTTTGGAAAGCAAACACCCCAACATATATTCTATGAGGCATAATGACTCTTTTGAACATGTCATTTTTTTCCCACAAGTTTTTGGAAAATGTGGAAAGAAAATGAAAACTTTTTTTACACAACGTTGTCCATTTATAAGATATTTATAACACATAGCATGTGCATAACAAAAATTACACCCCAAGATACATTCTGTTACTTCTCCTGAGTATGGCAATACCACATGTGTGAGACTTTTACACAGCCTAACCCCATACAGAGGCCCGACATGCAGGGAGCACCGTCAGGTGTTCTAGGAGCATAAATGACATATCTAATTTCCTAATGACCTATCACACTAATCACCAGGACAGTAGAATTAACCACAAAATGACCCCATTTTGGAAAACAAACACTCCAACGTATATTCTATGAGGCCTGGGCTGCAGATAGGTCCTCAGGTACTCTAATGGGCTGCAGATAGGTACTCAGGTACTCTGATTGGTTGGAGACAGTTACTCTAATAATATGACGGGCTGTAGATAGGTACTCAGGTACTCTAATGGGCTAAAGACAGGTACTCAGGTACTCTAATGGGCTGGAGACAGGTACTCGGGTACTCTGATATGCTGCAGATAGATATTTGGGTACTCTGGGCTGGAGACGGGTACTCGGTTACTCTGATGCTCTGCAGATAGGTACTTGGGTACTCTGGGCTAGAGGCAGGTACTCAGGTACTCTGATTAACTGGAAACAGGTATTCGGGTACTCTGATGGGCTGAAGATAGGTACTAAGGTACTCTGAAGGGCTGGAGATAGGTATTCGGGTAATCTGATGAGCTACAGATAGGTACTCGGGTACTCTGGGCTGGAGGCAGGTACAAGAGCAGAATGCACAAGGACAATGCTTGTGACCAACTGTGATTGGACATAGCAGGTCATGTGGCAAAGATTCATTTTTATTGTCTCTATACAGTGATCAGGGATGGGTTGTGTCCTGAAGGACACACCTCATCCCCGATCACCACGCTGAGTGCCCCCAGGGGCACGCAAGAGCAGAGAGAACCGGAGGATGTCATATGATGCTCACCAAGAGGGAGGAGATGTTCCTTCCAGCATCATTTTTATATGCACAATCATAAGAACCGCGCTCAAATGTAAATATATACATATGAAAAATTATAGTCCATAGGGTGCTGAATAAAGTGAAATATCGAAACAACTCTGCCACAGGATCGCTTGATGGTAATTCAGTTTAAAATAGTTCCAATACAAAGAAGAAAATGAAGGTGGTCTTCAGTGGAGTCCCTCCGCTGGGCACTGGTGACACCCCACACTTACCAGATCATGGTGATCCCCATCACAGAGGTCAAACTAACCTTATTGGGAGCCATCCAACCGATATGTACCTTTAAGACTTCAGTATCCCTCCAGGTATCGTGTCCCCAATGGGAGTATGAAAAAGGGTGCAGACCGAAGACCGGGAATAAAGCAGAAATAGGAGCTCCAATCATGAAGTAGTTATGAAAGTTTATTAAAAAACATAGATCGCTGACATATAGTCCATCAGATGCAAACAGAAAGTTAAAAAAAGTCCATAGACCAAAATGTTTGGTCTTTTTTGTTTATATCGCAAAAATTACAAAAGCTCAGTAGTGATCAAATACCACCAAAACAAAGTTCTATTCATGTGAAAAAAGATCAAAAAATGCATTTGTGTACAGTATATTATGACCATGCAATTGCCAGGTAAAGCAGCGCAGTGCTGAATAGCAAATAATACCCTGGTTTGTAAGATAACCTATTAAATGTTGTACTCACATTCCATATTTAATATGCATTCTGATTACTATAATTATTTCCTACAAAGAACTGATATGGTCTTGCTTGTGGGATAGCTTCAAACTTCTCACCAACAAATGTCTAAGATCTTTGTGTCCTTAAAAAAGTCCCTGAAAACAGAACATTACATTAATATAAACTCTCGGTCAGGTTCCAAATCCAGTCTTTGTTCTGTTGAAGAGCTAAAGCCCATAAAAAATCTTTGGAATCCAACAGACTTCTGGATGTATCAGATGCCTACTTCCATGCTGAGTTTTGTGATTCAATTTGCCAATAGTGATATAGTGGGCTATAGAAGGAATCACAGAGAACAGTAGGGAGCCAGACATCCAACATAGCCAGATGTACATTGAATGCAGAATAATGCAAAGTATCCATGATCTTATAATGATGTCCGCAAAGTAATGTTAAAGGTTATGCATTTAATGTTTTTTTTCTATATTTTTTGTATTTATTATGTTCAGTGCAAAAAAATATTTTTTTTAAAAATAGGTTAACCAGTTAAAGTGATTGTAAAGGCTCATTTTTTTTGTCAAATAACAAACATGTTATACTTATTATTATTATTTACTTATTACTTATTATTTGCAGAGAGCAGCCCAGATCCTCCTCTTTTCGGGTCCCTCTTCTGCTCTCCTGGCCCCTTCCTCTGTTGAGTGCTCCCTCAGCCACAGCTTGCTACAGGGGCACCCGAGCTGAGTCGGAGCTCTGTGTATCCATTCAGACACAGAGCCTCAACTTGGCCCCACCCTCTTTCTACCCTTATTGGCTGAATGCCTTTGATTGACAGCCATGGGAGCCAATGGCATCTCTGCTGAGTCTCAACCAATCCGGAGGAGTGTCTGGGACAGCTAAGACACTCGTGGACATCACTGCAGAGAGAATGGGCTCAGGTAAGTAATTAGGGGGGTGCTGGGAGGGCTGCTATACACAGAAGGTTTTTTTTCTTAATGCATAGAATGCATTAAGATAAAGACCTTCTGCCTTTACAACCCCTTTAAGTATAAAGTAGTATCATTTGCGGCCAGCAATTGGTGTTCAGAAATTAGGTGTGCTGTAAAGCAGACCTCAATAATAGGAGAAATCAGTTTACCCAGAGCTGAATCATTCAGAATAAAGTAAAGGAACCCCCTATTTCGATGTCTCTCCTAAAAGGGATAGACTATATGGTTTATTCGGTTATAAACAAGTTGCCAACAGAGAAAGCAGGCAATACAAGACTTTATTACTATAAATCTCCACATTCAGTTTTTCATTTAATATTACCAGTCAGAAAATAATGTTCTGTGTCCCTCTCTGATTTAGATTTAGTTCCACTATCTTACAGAACCCGAATTTTACCTGCCTTGATTGTTAAGCCCTACCAACCATTATAACCTAATGGCACAGTAACCAGTAAGAGTGCTTTTGTTTAACAGGGATGTGTTTGGTCCCTAGTGACAATAAATTAAACTATTGGTACAGAGAAGGCTTCTCTAATGAAGGGCTTATTGGGGTATATAAAAAGGGGTGTTCTTGTCAAATGCAGTTTTCATTCTAATGCAGCTGCATGTGTTCAAATAGAAAACACAGTGTTTGACAAGGAATGGTTGTGTTGACTCACTTTGCTGAAGTTCAAATGCACCTTAAAAATGTTGGAGTGGATTTACTAAAGGCAAAACTGTGCACTTTGCAAGTGCAGTTGAACTCTGCAAGTGTAGTGCAGTTACATTAAAGTGTTTGTAAAGCTTTGTTTTTTTTTTTATAAAAATAACAAACATGCTATACTTACCTGCTCTGTGCAAGGGTTTTGCACATAGCAGCCCCGAACCTCCTCTTCACCAGGTGCCCCTGTGAAAAGCTGCTATCCATGGGGGCACCCATGCATGCTCATTCATGAGTCCTAATTCTGCGTTCATTTACACAAACAGTGGGACGTAGCCCCGCCCCTCGCTCCCGTGTCACAGGATTTGATCAACAACAGCGGGAGCCAAGGGCTCCTGCTGCTATTAATCTGTCCAATCAGGAGAGGCAGCAGTTGGAGCCGCTGAACTTGTGCACATCACTGTGTTGGATCAGGCTCAGGTAAGAAAAAGGGGGGGTCTGGGGGTGAGCTGCAGCAAAGAAGGTTTTTCACCTTAATGTATAGAATGCATTAAGGTGAAAACCCTTGAGACTTTACAACCATTTTAATTTCCCCCATAGCTTAGTAAATCGGGTATGCTCTGCTCATTTCCACAATCCAATCATGTACAAGGAGCAATGATTTTTTTTTCTTGCACCAGATTGGATATTATTGGGAGCTTTGTCACATTTACATTTAATAAAGAAAATGAGTGCAACTGCCCTTGCAAAGTGCACAGTCTATTTGCCTTTAGTAAATCAACCCAGCTGTGTCCAAAGAAACACAACATAATGCAAAGCAAGTCTAATGCAGCCACTGGCAGGAAAACAAATCTCATGTATATGAGCCCCAATACAGTTAGAATAAATCCTGTAGTGTCTTTGCTTAGGTAGGGCCTTTTTAAGTTTGTTGTACAGCTCATTTTGATAAAAGTTTCACCTAACAGCATTTCTGTTTATTAGTGGGATATGGGTTAGATTATTTATTCGTTTATACAGTATTGTTGGTTTATACAAAGCAGTATCTGTTATTTTCTGCCTTGTTTTAGAGTTGTTTTCATGTTACGATATTTCTTTCCACTCTTCCAGATGGTGCTGATAAAAAGGGACATTAACTGTTTTTAGAAATTGTAATTGTTCAGTGCATGTGATTTGAATGCATGTTATTCTTTTTTTCACTGTTGCCTTGAATCTATCATTTAAGGAATTGTATTGGTTAATGTTCTTTTAATAGTCGATTTCTGTTTGACCCATTACATTTTAATGCACCAAATGTACAAATTTAATGAAAATATTAACTTTATTGGCATGTTTATAAAATTCAAGTTAACAATAACAAAGGATAATAATCTGTTGATCCTTTTAGACACTTTTTTTCCTACTGTTTATGCATAAGGCTCCATTCACACCG
This sequence comes from Glandirana rugosa, assembly GCA_018402905.1. Taxonomy (NCBI): domain Eukaryota; kingdom Metazoa; phylum Chordata; class Amphibia; order Anura; family Ranidae; genus Glandirana; species Glandirana rugosa. The sequence continues at coordinate 506,532 of BLSH010033900.1, read as the reverse complement.
GGGCGATTTGAATCGAGGGCAGAATTGCTATTACTTCTTAATTGCACCCCAATTGCGGGGCGATTGTCATGCGCTATTGCGGCAAATTGCAACACGTGGCGCTGTTGCACGCATTGTGATTTTGTAGTGATTGCAGAGCAATTTATCGAGTGACAATCAGTGCAAAATTAGCGTGATTGGGGAGAAATAATGGCATTGCAAACACATCCCACGTTTTGCCACAATTTGAAATCGCAGGCAGAATCGTGGCAAATCGACTTGCAATTTAAATTGCCTAGATGTGAATGGAGCCTAAAAGCAAGAAAGCAACCTCTTACACAAGTTTTATCAGGTATTAAAAGGAAACTGAATATTGAAGCTATCATCTTTGAATCTATCAACTTTATTTGGTTTTCATCACTGACCCAAAACAAGCATGTGTAAATCAATACTTCTAACATTTGACTTGCTACCTGCTTATTTCAGTCAGTGGTTTAACGTTTCCCTTTGTAAAGAATACCCAATCAGGTGCAAGGAAAATAAAAAATAAATAATAATGTTTGCTTGCACAATGATTTGATGATGAAAACCAGAATAGCTTGACAGCATTTACTAAGATCAGGGGAGAAATGAGTGTAACCAGGGGTGTAACGATAGGGGTTTCAGGGGCAGCAATTGCAACCGGGCCCCATGCTACAGGGGCCCCATGGGCCTCCCTTGTACACCTGGATAAGAGGGGTGGCGGGGGCAGCATTTAGAGGAAACAATCTCCTCCATTTTCCTCCTAATGGAAGACATTGGTTACTCTATATGCTGCCCTCGCTGCCCCTCCTATCCAGTTTACTTGTCTTCTGCTGTTCCCAGAGTCCCTGTGTGCTTCCCTGGTTCACCCCACAGAGCTGCTGTCTTCCCCCCTCATCTCTCCTGCCAGCTGCTGTAGAAGATGTGTCATGATGGAGAGATGGGAACAGGTCAGTTAATTTGTCATTTACTGGCTCCTTCCTTTTCTGAATGGACAGAGTCAGTAATTGGTTCCAATTGGTTCATTCATAACTGAAGCATAGTAAATTGTTCTTACTATACTTCAATGTCTGAATGAATGGTACACAACTATTCCTGTGCATTCATTCTGTGCAGCCGAAGCTACACAGATGGAGATTGAGGGCTGAGGTTTGTTTAGACCCCTGATATCTCATTAAAGCCCCCCAACAGAGCTCCTAAAAAAAATGTAAAAAATAATAAAAATAAAATTGTAAAATAAATAAAATGAAATGGTAAAAAAATAATACAATTAAAATAAAAATTAAAAACTACTGACACCAGTAAGGGGACTATCAGGATTGCAAAGGTGGCAATTGCGACTGGGCTCTGGCATTTCATCACCATGGGGATACCCGAAGATGGCAGAAAGGGGACCCACTGCAGAACTTGTGAAAGGGTGCCGCTGCAGGACCATAATAAAGCGACCTGCGATAGGAGTAAAGGGCCCCAGGATTGGCGGGAAGAGGGAACGGCCCTGGCCAGGGGTCAGGGGGGCCCTTCATAATCTCTTGCATGGGGGGCCCTGAAGGTTCTAGTTACACCTCTGAGTGTAACTGCACTTGCAAAGTGCACAATCTTTTTTTATCTTTAGTAAATTAAAAGACTCACTGACCAATTGAGCTTCTCTCAAAAACCTGCACTTTTAAAAAGTAAACAATGGTACTGAAATTCCTATCCTGAGATTCTCCCCTTGATGACCACATTCCTCACGCTGACGGAACTTTACTCTATAACTCACCTGTGATCTAGCAATGTTCACCATTGTACACTCCTACATTCAGAAACAACCATCCTGTGTTTTCAGGCTGTACCTAAAATAATTTTAAACACTAGGGTATGCAGGTGCGACGGCATGCGCGTGTTTTTGCTCTTTTGGTGCATTGCCTTTAGGGAAGCTACAATCACACAAAACATGTGCAGGCAAGTTAGCATGTGTTGTGGTGCCATTTAGTGCAATTGCATTGGCTGGTGCAATTGAAGTGCCATTAAGAATGACATAAGACATAGCCTGTTTTCATGCATTGTGGAAATGCCCAATATCTCACAAATTCCCACGTCACATAAGTGTGAACAGAGCCTTTGCCCAGCAAAACTGGTCAGCAAACAGCTGTCAACCTCCAGCTGATCATTGAGTAAGTAAAGCTACTTAAGGGGGGAGGGGATATAAATATATTATAGGTAAGCCTCCCAAATAATTTAAAGTTGAATGTTGTGCATAGATCCATTCAAATCTGGTTCCCTTTAATTTACTTGATTGTTTCCTTTGTCTCTCAGGTACTCCAGTCTTTGAAGCTGATTTCCCATGTTTGCCCTTTTGTTGCAGCGCTTATGAGAAGCCTCCACTCTGTTTGATGGATTTTTATTTGATGGATTTTTATTTGATGGATATATTTATAGCAAGTGATAGGAGGAATGGAAAAAAATATTATGCAGGAAAAGAAATGAGCAAGAAACGTGGAACTATTAAAGCAACGTACAAAGTTAGTGAGAGATACATAATCCACCTATATCTGAAATGACACTTGATAGGTTCCTTAAAAATAGCTGACACTTACAAAGGGTAAGAGTGTTAGTAAAATGTAGCATACACATCCCCAGAAACCTGAATATACAGATAGATCTGGTTTTGAAACCCATATTAACCACTTGCCGACCGTGTCGTGTACATTTACTGCAGCAGGTTGGCAGTGCTGCTCAAATTGCCATATATCAATGGCGATTCACGCAGCCACAGTTGTGGGTGGGCACGCAATGCCGGAGGCACACTTTTGTGCCCACTGCATGCTGCGTGAGTGTGGCCGTGGGTCGGGCGGACTCAATGTCCGCCGGCGACCCACGATCGCCTACTACAGAGCCAGAACCGGGAACCGGTTTCCCATTCTGACAGGGGACATGACAGTGATCTACTGATCCTTGTAATCGGGATCAGTTATATCTGTCATGCCCCTACAAGTCCAGCCCCCACACAGTTAGAACACAGTGAGTTAACACAGTTAACCCTTTGATCGCCCCCTACAGTTTAACCCCATCCCTGCCAGTGACATTTATTAGATTGTAAGCTCTAACGAGCAGGGCCCTCTGATTCCTCTTGTACCAAATTGTGATATAACTGTACTGTCTGCCTTCATTTTTGTAAAGCGCTGCGCAAACTGCTGGCGCTATATAAATCCTGTATAATAATAATAATAATATAGCAATCAGTGGCTATATTTAGCTCTGATCGCTGTATAAATGTCAATGGTACCAAAAAAGTGTCAAAAGTGTCCGATCTGTCCTCCGCAATATTGCAGTCCCGATAACAATCGCAGATCATTACCAGTAAACAATAATCATAGTTTGTAGAAGCAATAACTTTTGCGCAAACCAACCAATAACCGCTTTTTGTGATTTTATTTACTAAAAATACGTAGAAGACTACATTTTGGCCTAAACTGAAGAATACTTTTTTTTATATTTTTTTTGGATATGTATTATAGCAAAAAGTAAAAAATATTGTTTTTTTTTTTCAAAATTGTTGCTCTTTTTTTTCTTTATAGCGCAAAAAATAAAAACCACAGAGGTGATCAAATACCACCAAAAGAAGGCCCTATTGGTGTGAAAAAAAGGACAACTTTGTTTGGGTACAACATTGTACAACCGCGCTATTGTCAGTTAAAACGGCGTAGTGCCGAATCACAAAAAGTGCTCTGGTCAAGAAGGGGTAAATTCTCCCGGGGCTGAAGTGGTTAAAGTGGTAGTAAAGGTTATTTTTTAAAATTAAAATAACAAACATGTATACTGACCTGCTGTGTGCAATCATTTTGCACAAAGCAGCCTGGAACCTCTTCTTCTTGGGTCTCCCGCCAGTGCTGTCCGCTCATTCTCTTCTAAGTCTGCCCCCTTGCAAGCTGTTTGCTAGGGGGCAGATGTGTGGGCTCACTCCTGAGCTGGGCTGTGTACATCCATAGATTCATACTGCATGGCTTGGCTTCACCTCCTCTCCCTCCTCACATGATTTGTCAAGTCAAGTCTGTAAGAGTGGGAGAGGGGAGAGAAAAACTGAAGCGAGGCACAGCACAGGATTGATACAGGTAATTGTTAGGGAGGGGCGTGGAGGGGAACTAGCATTGGAAAGTTTTTTTTTACCTTAATGAAGAGAATGCATTAAGTTAAAAAACATTTTCCTTTACACGTTTGAATATGCTATAGTATACCCTGGAAGCACATTCAATATATCTAAAATAAAAACATCATATGCACTTTACAATGTATCCAATCATTAACTACAACACCAATCAACCATTCACCTATTTAAAGTCAAAACACATCTATTATACATACACTGCATAAATTCTTCATACTTTTAATGACATTTGGCAAAAAACAGTCCCCATGCATTATAGCTTTGTCAGTACATTAATATTCATAGTTCCATTTAGAAAATAATCCTTACTTTTCAAAATGCTCATTCCATTGCCCTCCCCTCTCCATACTGCAAATGGTAGGAGGTACTGAGCACTGAATGCGTAGCCCTGGCAGCTCAAGATGGAGCACTCAACTTTGTTCCTTATCCAGGTATGTGCAGACCACTTTCTCTCCAAGCTGAGCATTCTGCAAGAGTGAAAGAAAGCAGATTGTGCACGCATGGGTAGAGCCTAAAGCTGAGTTCTCACTCATTAGTTGCCGGGGCCATGCATCCAATGCTTAGTTTGTCTTGCAATTTGCAGGATGGAGAGGGGAGGGCAATGGAACAAGCAGCTTGAAAAGTAAGAATTATTTTATAAAATGGAAGACTGCATATTCATGTGCTGATGAAACTAAAATGCATAAGCATTTTTGGGCAAACGACATTAAAAGTGAAATAACCCTTTAAGTATTTTTATAACAGCCAAAGTTGTATCTCTCTCTTTCTCTCACTGACAGGTTAAGAAAATAACCATAATTATTTTATTGCAATGGCATTTGAAAGCCTGTGGGATGTAGTAAGCAGCAAATAAACATGTTATCCATGAAGTTGATGTTGAAGTACCTATTGTACAAATAAACGACGAATGATGTAGGGTGTCCGAAAGTTTACGGTAACGTTATTTTATTAATACCAATAAAAGAATTGGACAGTCACTCTCTTTCTCTCTCTATGTTGAAACCGACAATATTTTTATGAATTTCCCAATAAAGTGAAAATTACAGCAAACGGGTTTTTACGAATACGTAAAATCAAAGTAGTCGTGTACTTATACGTCAGAAGGTAAAATATTTTATTAAGAATGAAAAGTTCGACGAACAAGGTAACGGGAGGGGAGAGGTAGGACGTTTAACGT
>BLSH010033900.1:484060-499299 GCA_018402905.1 Glandirana rugosa | reverse complement strand
GTCCATGCCCTTTCCTGTTTTAAAGAACAAATAATATCACAGTATGGCATTAATGTTCATCAAAGATTCTGTATTACTGAATTACTCAACAGGCTACAGTTAAAGGGACTCAGTCATAATGGTCCTTACCTATAGGAGTAACTGCTTCAATTCTCCCATAGCAGGTACGCAGTATGTCTGAATCAATTACAGATTTAACTGCACTGCTTAAAACTAGTAAGTAGCACAGGAATAAAGCTGCTACTTCCACAGTTCTAATGATAAAGCATGAATGTTGCAATTGTTGACCTGTCCTGAAGATGCTAGTTTATTGACTTTACTGAACTCAAACATTTATGTAGATCGGGGCTCTTACTCTTCTGACCTGCATTTTTGTACTAGGCATCTTCCTAGGGAGTAATAAAACCAGAAACAGCTAATCAACATCTTTAGAAAGGATTCAGAAGGCCCTTACTTCTCTGTACAGTTTTACTTTAAATGTCTCAATATTTTATTTTCAATATTATTCACTTGTATTTCATTTCAGCAAGTTGCCTTCACAAGAGCAAGGTGCATATCTGACAAAGCAGAAGATAAAGATAGCTAGAAATGTGGTCAAATCCTAAAAACAAATACCACTGTATATGGAATGGTGGATTTGTATACAGTGTGACCAGTGATGTCACAAAAAAACTATGTGTAACCATTTCAACACACCTACACATGCAATATGCAAATCTAGATTGGCTTGGTTCTCACTTCTCATGCATTTGCATGAAATGCTAGACTTGCTGCTTTACAGACTTACTCCTTCCATCTGCTACTTCATACTTGCCACTGCCACTTGATCATGCTGTTATTGAACACCTGATTTCGATCAACAGTGCTTTAAAAAGGTTCTAAAGGCAGAAGGTTTTTTTTTACCTTAATGCATTCTATGCATTAAGGTAAAAAAACCTTCTGGGTGCAGCTCCCTCTTATACTTACCTGAGCCCATTCCAATCCAGCAACTACATGAGAGCAGCGGCTTTCCTGGGTCTCTCCTCATTGGTTAATGAAGCAGTGGGAGCCATTGGTGGGAATGAATCTGGCTGAGTGCCCCCATAGCAAGAGTCTTGCTATTGGGGGGACTTGGCAGGAGGGAGGAGCCAGGAATGCCATCGGGGGACCCAAAAAGAAGAGGATTGGTGCTGCTCCGTTGCACAGAGCAGGTAAGTATAACTTTTTTTTATTTGTAATAATACCTTTCGAATCACTTTAGTTGAGTTTAGAATGTTGATTTAGTACCTGATCAAAAGTGATTGCACAAATCTGATCTGCCCTGAACTTCAGATTGTCCCTTATTTGATCAACTGCTGCTAGCCCCATATTCCAGCTTGTCTTAACTCTGCATTGAATTTTGGCTCTGTCTGTACAAGCTGGTAGTCGGTCAATTGTTTGCATCTAGTGATTATAGGGTGACTGCATCCTAAGCTTCCTGATCCACATTCCATCTCATTTGAACATATGCTATACATATGTGATTATTTATTTTTATTGGAGTCAAGAAGTTTTCTAGAGTAAGACTAAATAAAATATATTAAAGATATCTTACATATGTAGTCCTGTATTTCAGACTGGTAGAGGATTTAACGGTGGATTTGTGTGGGAAAAATTTTGAATGGGGGGAGAATTTTGTTGTATGTATATACATTGCTTGCCTAAAACTGCCCTTTTAGGGCTCTAAAGGATTGAATTTGAAACTTACATTTTTTTGAAGAGTATATCATTTTTGGATTGTATATACAGTTGGTATAGGTGATATTTATCTAAAGCCAAAGATGTTTTGTTTAATTTTGGATTGCAGAAAGGTTGGCAAACCTGTCTGGCTTTTATAGTCTGTGTCTCTACTGCAGAGATTTATCCTCTCTATTTTTCTAGGTAACTATTGTCACTAGTACAAAACTTTGAATATATTCCCTTTCATTTCCTGTTGTGTCTACCGGACAGAAAGTAATGGGGTAAACTCTCCAACTGAACACAGATATCACATAAATAAAACATTTTCGGGAGATTTAATCGTTCCCTACTCTAATCAAAGTTAAAAGAAGAAAAAAAGTGATTCACTTAAAATCAGGCCTAAAAATGATTTCAGCTCTGTCAGCACATAGAAAATACCTACTGTTAGGTTTATGTACCTCCGGTGTATAGAATCCCCAATGTTCTCTTTAATAAAATTACTTCCTAGTCAGGAGCCTACCATTGTTCAATGTCTCATTATTGACTACTGAAGATAACTGGTAGCTGGTCAATTGCGAGGCTTAGAAAAGGATGGGACAAGATTCCAAGCAACTGATCCAGAACATATGTGTATATTAAAGTATGCAGATATTCTGGATACCAAGGTTGTTTAGATTCAGGCAGAGATTTACAAATCCTTAGTTCCAGAACCTTTCACACCATTTATTGGTGCCCCAGCCTAACACCGTTTGAATGCCACTGCTTAAAACAGGTTTCATATAACTTTTAGATAAGAAAAAGACCTTAAAATGGTTCTAAGCAAGAAAACAAGCAACCACTGTGAAGTAAGAAAAGGAAAACATTTAAAAAAAAAATGAAGGTTTAAAATTGAAATAATTGTTCCACCATGAACGCTTAGTGATATATTTATTCTTTGTCTGGAGAAGACAAACACACATGAGGAATGACTTATTAGGCTTTATCATGATAGTTAACCAAACAATGGTGAATTGCTCAACTCAGGAAATTAAGATGTTAAAAATAGTGATTTCATTTGAATCAGCTGGAATAGCTAAACTAATTAAAATAAGGTTGGAGTTAAGATTCAATAAGGACAGTTTGTCAAATTGACAGAGACAGAAGATTAGTTTTTTGAGAACATTTACAGGGATGAAATATTGTAACAGATGAAATATGCATGCAACAATTCAATATATATATATATATATATATATATATATATATATATATATATATATATACAATATAATCACTTAAACCTTAATCCATCCACTGTGTTTTTGTAGTTAGTTTTTCAGATGAAACTGAACAGTATTAGTACGACCACACCTTCCTATAGCAGGATGTACTGGGTCGTTTGAAACTAGAATGTTCTTGTATAAACAAAGTTCGTCTCAAAAATTCAATTTCTTTCTGGAGACAGTGAGATCTTTAGACACACAATGTCTCGTACCTGGATTATAAACAACGAAGAAAACCCCTTCGTACTCTCTGTTATAGGTCTAAATGCTCCACAAAATGACACCTACGTCACCTCTGTACCCGTACCATTTAATTACCATTTACGTCAGTCTACATATATATAATATATATATATATATATATATATATATATATATATATATATATATATGTATATATATATATATATACATCTGACTGCATTTACCATTAATTTACCATGCCCATGTCTCCACTGCATCCACAGTAAAACACCTCGTAAATCTGGATATTGTCTCTCATGCTTCCCCAAAAGAAGCAACAAATATTAGGTCCATGCTCTGTAACACACAGATTTCTAGAGTGACAGAGGTCTTTCTTTAACTTAAAAACTCTGCTTGAAACAAATATGTTCTTGTAAGATCAAAGTTTGCTGGGTCATGTAGGACGATATCCTTCCACACCAGCATGATTATGACAAGTCAAAGTAGACTTTTTGATTGATGTTTTTGTGTCACCTACCTAATTCCAAATTCACTATAAGGCCTCTTTCACACGGGCGGATAGAAACAGCTGATCTGCCGTTGCTATCAGTAGTGAGATAAGGCACAACGATTACTTGCATTTGTTACATTCTGATTAGCTACGGATACATGCTGCTGCGGTGGAAACATTGTAAAAACATTCTTGACATTCCTGAAGTGCTTCCTATTGATTTCTATGCTTGTTGCCATTGCTATCCGTAGCTGACACAGTTTAGCTGCAGATAGGTGCAGATAGGTGCTGTTAGCTGCATAACACCGTTCCTGGACGCATTCCAATCCATTTTTTCTAATCGCACGAATTCGTCTGTAACGAAACCGTTGCTAAATGCAGAGTGTGAATGGGGCTATAGGAAAGTATTGTCACAGTATAGCTGCGGTAGATAACTTCATCTAGCCGCAGCTAAAAGCTGCATTCTATCCGCCCGTGTGAAAAGGGCCTAAAGCAGGTGATGCAGAATATTTGTGTCATTCACTCTTCAGTGGATTCTCTATCTCTTACTAACATTCAGAAATTATAACTTTAAATTAGGTCTCAATATGGGCTAGTTTTATCAAATATATCATGTTGAATGGAGGGAACAGTGTCCTTAAAGTGTATTTGTTATCCCACCATATTTAAAATAACTTGCTATATAAATGTATGTGACATATAGACAGTATAATGCAAATTCAATACATTTTGATAGCTCAATTTTGTAGGCAATTATGTCTTCCCACAGCTGGACAGTGCATGCCCTGAGCAATACGAACTGGTATTTTAATTACTGGCTTTATTTCTTTTTTTCTGTGGCCAAGCCTTTGGCAAGGTAGCTGCAGCTAGATAGTCATTACATCTAGCTTAATGGACAGCAAGTTTTATAGTATTTCCTTCAGTCCCAATTTAGAGACTTTTAGGCTTATTTGATAATGACTGCAAAGTGCTACAAAGTTGTACAAAGGGTGTCAACCTGATAGTTGATTCAAGTAACCCATCTGGTTACTGGAGGCAGATCAGTTAAGAAATTATATTATTTTTGACTGTCATGGTTTGTATATCATTGTTCTTCACTGCGTATTAAATAAACTACTCAGACTCAGCTGGTTCCCAATAGAGTCCTCAGGAGATGTTAGATCAGTTTCCACCATATTTCTACATCTTCATATTACCTTAACACAGGTCCCCTGGTGTATTCTTGTATGATTTTATACAGACTGAGTGCTCATGCCCTGAAGAAGAGGGAGCCCCCCCCCAAAAAAAAGCAGTAGCTGTATCTAATGCTCTTGGCCATTAAATATATAAAAAAATATTTAAGTGAGATGAACTTATGTATCAAATCTTCTTTATATACAGTCAAGAATCCATAATTTGGCTTCCTTGTGTCACTATTAGAGAGGTAGCAGCCTAGGACCAGAACATGGTCCATCCATAATCGAATTTAATTACGGTTTTGCATATTTGAAGGATCAGAAGATCCACTGGAACCAATATTTGGTTTTATCAGTCCAGCACTAACACACACACATCAGTAAATATCTCCAGAGGGAAGCAGGTGACCAAGAAATATTTAGCAGAACATGCAAGGGTGGGAAGAAATATTTCCAGTGATGCTTTGTTGTGAGACTGGGTTCAGAGAAGGGCATATATAGGGGGAATGGATGATAAATAAAGGAGTGATATTTCCAGGGCTACCACAATCCTTAGTTAAAGATTGTGAGTGATACTGTATATAGGTACAGACAGTTGCCGGGCCAGGGATGGAGGGACATATGCAGTAGCCCTTTGAGTCAGGGATGTGGGAACAGTAACACTTAAAAAACAGCATGATTCTGAACTGGGGTTGAGGGAACAGTGATATTTGCAAGATTACTACTTAGTTAGCAATAGAAGAAAATAATCATATCAAGTACACTTCACTGCTTAATCAGGGGGTGGGTCACATGATACTGTCATATACAATGTGTCATTGAGGAAGGGATTGGGAAATTTCCAGGCACACCATAGGACTGAGCTAGGCTTGCAGTGGTATTTGTAGGGGTACTGCTAAGTCAGGAATAGGGTGATGCTGTCAGAATGATGGGAGTGCAGGACATTTCCAAGGACCTTGTGATACAAAAGAAGAAAAATGCAGATGTCAATTAAAAATCTATGCAGAAAGGTCACAAGCACACATTGATATTTCCTACACCTTTTTTTCTATTCAGCAAAATGGCATACTAAAATAATATAGAGAGAAATTAGTTCAGTAAGTGAAAAATCCATTTTAAGGCTATTTTTAATCATTCAGAAATATTCAGTGTATGAATATCACTAGCAAGGAGGACCTATTAGATGATTTATTAAATATTCAGATGCCCAATACTTTGGTACAATGGCAAGTCAACACTCAATCAACTGGATAAATAGATAGATAGATAGATAGATAGATAGATAGATAGATAGATAGATAGATAGATAGATAGATAGATAGACTGACCTAACTGTCAAGTGGTGCAGCTGTACAATATTTTTACGACCTACTACAGCAAAATTGACAGTTACAATGAAAAAAATGCTGTTTAAATTTCCAGCAAATGACAGTTCCCAGCCACTTACTTCTGTTTGTAAACAAAGTAGCTTGGGATTCCGTTAATCTATATCACACTTTTATCCTAGACACAGGTTAGGTATAGATAAAATGGGAGACCCCCATAAAAAATGCATGGGATTCCCCCTAAGAATAAATACTAGACCTTAATACTTTATGAGGGTCTAGTATGGATATCAAGAGGGATGCTACACAGAAATAGAAGCAAGGGCCCCCCAAACCAGACTCTAAATTTCTGGTATGAAGGTGGAACCCCATGCAGAAAACAAGACTAAAGCATGATGTCCCCCCAAAATAACTACCAGACCCTAATCTAAGCATGCAGCCTGGCGTGTCAGGAAAGGAGGAAAATGAATGGGTGTTCAACCTCCTGAACCATACCAGGCCACATTGCCATGGGGACTCCACTGGCAATACACCTTGCCCTGTATTAATGAGGACAAGGGCCTCTTCCCAACAACCCTGGCTCAGTGGCTGTGGAGATCTGCAGGCAAGGAGCTTATCAAAACCTGGAACCCAATTTAACAATAAGGGGACCTCCAGATACTGCCCCCATGTGATATAGTAAGGTGTACTAAAAAAGCAAACAGTAAATCCATGTCAATCTCGGTTTACTTGGCAAGAAAATGAATGGGACTGGGTGGTATCACCGGTTGCAAAGAAACCTTAAGCAACCTTACTGAAAATGTCCAAATTGGGCCAAAAGTATCAATATTTTGTGTGGCCACCATTATTTTCCAGTATTGCCTTAACCTTCTTGGGCATGGAGTTCACCAGAGCTCCACAGGTTGCCACTGGAGTCCTCTTCCACTCTTCCATGATGACATCACAGAGCTCTTGAATGTTAGAGACCTTGCGCTAATCCACCTTCTATTTGAGGATGCCCCACAGATGCTCAATAGAGTTTAGGTCTGGAGACATGCTTGGCCAGTCCGTCACTTTTACCCTCAGCCTCTTTAGCAAGGCAGTGGTCATCTTGGAGGCGTGTTTTGGGTCGTTATCATGTTGGAATACTGCTCTGCTGGCCCAGTCTCCAAAGGGAGGGGATCATGCTCTGCTTCAGTATGTTGGCATTCATGGTTCCCTCAATGAATTGTAGCTCCCCAGTGCAAGGAGCACTCATGCAGCCCCAGACCATGACGCTCCCACCACCATGCTTGACTGTAGGCAAGACACACTTGTCTTTGTACTCCTCATATGGTTGCCACCACACACGCTTGTCACCATCTGAACCAAATACGTTTTTCTAGGTCTCATCAGACCACAGGACATGGTTCCAGTAATCCATCTCCTTAGGCTGATTGTCTACAGCAAACTGTTTGCGGGCTTTCTTGTGCATCATCTTTAGAAGAGGCTTCCTTCTGGGACAACAGCCATGCAGACCAATTTGATGCACTGTGCAGTGTATGGTCTGAGCATTGACAGACTTACCCCCCATGCCTTCTGCAGCAATGCTGGCAGCACTCAAATGTCTATTTCACAACCTCTGGATATGACACTGAACGCGTGCACTCAACTTTTTTGGTCGACCATGGCAAGGCCTGTTCTGAGTATAACCTGTCCTGTTAAACCACTATATGGTCTTGGCCACATACTGCAACTCAATTTCAGGGTCTTTGCAATCTTCTTATAGCCTAGGCAATCTTTATGTAGAGCAACAATTCTTTTTTTCAGATCCTCAGAGAGTTCTTTGCCATGAGGTGTCATGTTGAACTTCCTGTGACCAGTATGAGAGAGTGAGAGTGATAACACCAAATTTATGATCCCTATTCACACCTGTTACCTTGTAACACTAACTGGCTAAGTGGGCCCTATTTGGACATTTGCACTTAGGGGTGTACTCACTTTTGTTTCCAGTGGTTTAGACATTAATGACTGTGTGTTGAGTTATTTTGAGGGGACAGCAAATTTGCACTTTTAAACAAGCTGTACACTCACTACTTTACAGTGTAGCAAAGTGTCATTTCATCAGTGTTGTCACATGAAAAAGATATAATAGGGGGGGGCGTGGTCTGGACATGGCGCTGTGAAGACGTGTCTTCTAAGGGCTCCGCAACCTGCACTGTGATATTAGCCTGAACAGAGCCCTCACCGCGGTGTTTTCCTACTATAAAAGATGGGCAAAAGATCGATAAAATCTCACCTGATGAAAGGTACTCCCAGTAACTCCATTAAGCGGTTCCTGGCTGCTGATACGGAGGACAATGTGGAATCGGACGGCTTAGGCCGCTCGCCCCACATGGCGGACCCCTCCCCCCGTTTAAGGCCTTCTACAGCCCGTCACTCCCCGTCCTCCTCTATATGTTCAGAGAGCAGAGGTGTCTCGCCGGGACGTTCGGAGGTTGCCGCCTTGGTGAGTGGTCTTCCCACAAAGGGTGAGCTGGCATCGATGCTCCACGGCTTAGAGAAGGCCATCAAAAAAGAGGTCTCGGCGGTACGTTCTGACTTGGCCCAGTTCCTCTGCGGGGTGGAGGAGTCTGAACTACGGCTGGACAGGCATGCCACGGCTATTAGAGAGCTGCAAAACCGCACCCGATCCCTGGCAATTGCTCACAGAATGGCCATGTACCGTATCGAGGATCAGGAGAACAGAAATCGGAGGAATAACATCAGGGTCCGTGGCCTTCCCGAGGCTACGGGCGACGACGACCTCCGTGCCTCAATCCAGGGCATCTTTAACACTTTACTGGGCAACTCTGCAACTCACCCGCTCAAGTTGGATAGGGTGCACCGCGCCCTTCGCCCACCCAATATGGCCTCCGAAAAGCCCAGAGATGTCATCTCCCGGGTTCACTTTTACGAGGAAAAAGAGCTGATCATGCAGAGGGCAAGAGAGGCCAAGTCCTTGGATTTTGACGGTGCTCACCTCACCTTTTTCCCGGACCTAGCGAAGGAGACATTAGACCGCCGTTGCGCCCTAAAACCCCTCACAGAAAAGCTAAAAGCCTCCTCCATCTCCTACAAGTGGGGCTTCCCCGCTTGCCTGATAGCCAACAGAGATGGCAGATCGGCGGTCTTACGTTTCCCTGAGGATCTGGATGCCTTCTGTATGGATCTGAACATATCCCCTCCGGAACTCCCAGGTTGGCAAGACGAGGTGACACAGCAGGGTGTGGAGGAGTCCTGGCAGCGGGTCTCACAAGCTCGCCGCTCAGGCACCGCCAAGGCTGGAGATTAAGGCCCGAGGTCAGATGCATACGTTCGGCACCCATCGTTAGTTGGCCTAACACTATCCTGAATGGTTACTGTGTAGATCCTGTTTCAACCGTGTGGTGTTTCCCGGGTCCATCAGGACATACGTGAGTTCAATAGTTCGGATTTCCCATTTTGTTTCACTTTTATTTTCTCCTGGTGGTCTTACCTTCCTGCATAGCCCTCTGTTGCCCCTGACTGTGCCATACATTATGGGCTATGGAAGCCTCCCCGTGCTCCATTGCTAGGGGAAAGAGCCGGACAATCGGTACTGTACAATGGTAGTTCCCATGATCTCAGGAATCCTTTTGCTCCCTAATTATTATTATTGTCACGGCTCACGGAAGGTTTGTTCCTACATATATATGTTTGTTTATGCTCATGTTCATATATGGTTATATTACTGGTTATGCTACTGCACTGGTATGTTTACATTGCCTTGCTCTGTTCACTCCTAACAGCAAAGAGTGTTACACAGGGCAGGGGGGCGGAGCCCGCTTTCTGCGGTCTCGCCCGCTTTCTGCGGTCTCGCCCGCTTTCTGCGGTCTCGCCCGCTCTGCCTCTCTCTCCCGCGGCGGCAGTTCACGACCGCCCTCCCTCCATGGGGGCTGCTTTGGTCCGGCGGCCCAGGCCGGGGACTCGGTTTGGGGTCCCCCGCGTGGGTGGCTCGGCCCAGATTGGTCTCCCCATGCTCGCACCGCATGTGAATGCGTGCACTTCAGTGGTATACTCTGGGCTTAGGCCCGCTCTCAATGTTATGTTCCTCCTTTCTACACATGTCTTTTCTACTTCCTCCTTCTTTCTTGTTCTTCTTCTCCCTCTCCAACCCCTTCTATTAACCCCTTGCTACTCCTTCAACCCGCCCGGGCTGGTATGCATACTCTCACTGGTAAGATCCAATGGCATCCCTTAACGTAATCTCCTTTAATGTAAGGGGACTACATACCCCCGGTAAACGACACTCTCTAATTCAGGAATTGAAGCTCCTTAAAGGGGACGTTATCTTTCTACAAGAAACGCATCTGACCCATACTACTCGGGTGCAGTTGCATTCCTTTGATTATCCGACTTGGTTTTATAGTCTATCAGATCTTCATAAGGCTAAGGGTCTTGCCATTGGATTTCGCCGAGATGTGTCTTTTATAGTTGATAAGATGCTAGCAGATGATCATGGTAGGTTCTTATTTTTAAGGGGCAGCCTGGGTAACCTTCCATGCACCTTAGTTAACATTTACGCTCCGAATCGGGACCAGACGGTCTTTCTGAGTAACATTCTCACTAAGCTAACAGAATTCGCTCAGGGATGTGTTGTCCTGGCGGGTGACTTAAATACCCCCCTTGAACCTATATTGGACACGTCCCAGGGACGATCCTGTATCGCCCATAAACGCTTATCACTTGTTCGTAGGCGTCTGTCTGACCTACAGCTTATGGATACATGGAGGATAACACATCCATCTGCGAAGGACTTTACCCATTTTTCCCACGTTCATAATTCCTATTCTAGGATAGATTATATTTTCCTAGACCACCACCACCTAGACCTCATACGACAGGCTAAAATAGAAACTTCGGTATTCTCCGATCATTCCCCAATTAGTCTCCTCCTTCAAATTCCTACCCTGCCAAAAAAAGTTAATAATTGGAAATTAAACGATACCCTCCTTGAAAATGACTTGGATAGAGATGATTTGACTAAGGACCTTAAATCCTATTTCAAAGAAAACTCTACACAAGGCACAACCCCGGGAGTAATATGGAAAGCTCATAAAGCGTTCATCCGAGGCAAACTTATTGCCTTGTGCTCGCGAAAAAAGAGGGAACAGGCCCAACGACAAGCGGACCTTCTTTCGGAAATAGCGGAACTTGAAAGGCGCCATAAAACCCAGTTAACACCAGACATATTCCACTCCCTTACTTTGAAAAGAGAGGAACTCGGATCTCTTCTGCGTGAGGAGCAGAAGAAACTTCACAGGATTGCCTCCCAATGTTTTTATGAATGGGGGGATAAGCCTAGTAGACAACTGGCCAGCTCCTTGCGCCAGAAGAAATCTGCGTCCTTCATATCCAAAATAAAAACACCCCACGACTCCCTGGTCTACAACACTAAGGCAATAGCTGGAGAATTCCGCTCTTTCTACCAACAACTCTACAGCGTAGAGAAGGGGATTAAGGATGATTCCACCAGAAAGGCGGATATTCGCGATTATCTTTCACAGGCAAAACTGCCCCCAGTTCCTGATTCTTCTCTCAAAGCTCTAGAGGAAGAGTTCACGATCTCGGAGATAAAGTTAGCCCTTAAATCCATGGCTGCAGGTAAAGCTCCTGGGCCTGATGGATTCACCATATCATATTATCGCTCCTTCTCTGAAATCTTGCTTCCCCATCTCCTGCGGTGCACCAACTCGGTGGCGAATGGAGAAACTTTGAGATCAGAAACGCTTCATGCCCATATTACGGTTCTTCCCAAGCCCGGGAAGGACCCCAGTAACTGCGGTAGCTTTCGCCCAATATCTTTACTTAATGTAGACGCTAAACTTTATGCTAAGATGATCGCGAATAGACTTCTCCCCCTTCTCTCACTTTGGGTCTCCCCTGATCAGACTGGTTTTATCCCAGGTAGAGAGGCGCGGGACAACTCCCTCCGCACCCTCTCATTGATCGCTCATGTGCGCCGCACGTCCCAGCCCACCCTGTTATTATCCACTGACGCTGAAAAAGCATTTGACAGGGTGGACTGGGAATATCTGATGGCTACACTAGCTTCCCTCGGCCTCGGTCAGCGGATGTTGGCACGAATCAAGTCCCTTTATAATTCTCCAACCGCCCAACTCCGAATTAATGGCACTCTTAGTGATACGTTCTCCCTGCAAAACGGAACTAGGCAGGGTTGCCCACTCTCCCCCATTTTATTTGCCCTCTCCCTTGAACCCTTTCTATCCACGATCAGACACAATCCTAATATACATGGTGTTAAAGTAGGCCCCACAGAGCACAAATATGCGGCGTACGCCGATGACATCTTATTTTACATTCAACAGCCCCAAGTATCCCTTCCTAACTTAATGAAGGCTTTCTCAACATTCGGCTCCATCTCTAACTTCAAAATAAACCTCTCTAAATCGGAAATACTTAATATCTCAGTTCCAGAAAAGCTGACGCGCCCGCTTAGGTCCTCTTTTCCCTTCTCTTGGCAATCCCACTCATTAAAATACCTAGGCATACAACTCACACCAAATTTGGCCTCCCTTTTTCGTTACAATTACATCCCCTTGTTGAACTCTATCTGCACGGACCTCCAGAGGTGGATCCCTTTGGCCCACTCCTGGTTAGGCAGGATCAACGTAATAAAAATGAATGTGTTACCCAGGCTGCTCTTTCTATTTCAAATGATTCCTTACAGGGTATGTCCAGGGTTTTTTTCCATTCTTAGCTCCCTGATAAATAAATATGTCTGGAACAGCAAGCGCCCTCGTATTGCTAAGCTGAGATTGATTAAACCTAAATCGGAGGGGGGTCTTGCACTTCCAGATTTTAAGGGCTACTTTTTGGCATGTACCCTATCTAGAATTTCAGACTGGAAATATAACATTCGCTCTAAAATATGGGTCCAACTGGAGCAGGATCTATGCGGTGAAGAATTATGGCCACAACTTTGGATCCCAAAGGCAAACCGCTCTCTTTCAGATTTCACCTCGCCCATCACAAACTCTTCATTGGCGCTCTGGGACTCTTTACACTCCAAACATAAATGGTTACATAACTCTCCGTTACTTCAAGTCACTGGTCACTCCTTCTTCCTACCAGGAAAAGAAGATCCTTATTTTAAATCCCAGTTCTCTCACAACCCTCTACTTCTCCACCATGTCACCTCCCCAACGGGAATTCGGTCTTTGGCTGAATTAATGGACCGGGATACTCCCTCACTTTTGGACAAATGGAGATACATGCAACTAAAGGCCTTTGTGGGGTCGCTGCCTAGACCACTGAGAACAGAAGCTGACCTCAACCCGATTGAGCAGATAGTATCCTCCACGCAGCCTCCACCTCGTCCCATTTCCCAATTTTACCAGGCTCTACTATCTCTCACCTCGACCTCTTGGCCCTCTTTCCTTACTAACTGGGAAAAAGACTTACACCACCCTCTCAACGACTCCCAAAGAACAACCATCCTTAAACTTACCCACACGGCCTCTATATCATCTCGGACAGCTGAAGTTAATTATAAAGTACTTGCTAGATGGCATTACATGCCAAAGTTCTTACATACAGCTTTTGGGGATGTTTCGGACAAATGCTGGCGGGGTTGCGGGGAAACGGCCTCTCACGCTCATATTTGGTGGTCATGCCCCCGCATTCGCCCATACTGGGACTCTATTAGACAATGGATCCATACTATACAAGGTACTCAGGTCGAAGATAATCCATGGTCTATTCTGTTTAACTACACCGAAGAACCCATTCATAAATACAAAAAATCCATCACGCCCCATTTGCTGAATGCTGCTAAATCTTTAATTCCCAAGTTCTGGAAACAATCCACCATCCCCACAGTTCAACAATGGCTCAACAAAGTGGACTTCATCTATTACATGGAAGACCTCACCCTCTCCCTGAAAGGGAGATCAAACCAGGCCAATAAAACATGGTCCTGCTGGTTTGCATTTAAACATACCCAGGACTACTCCAGACTCATAGCTCCACAGTGATGTTATGTATGTCATTCACGATGCTGAAGTACAGATATAAATAGTTATAGGATACTTTTTGCTGGTCTATGCCCGGGCGGGCACACACACACCCCCATCTCTCTATCTTCTCATCTTTCCCCTCTCTACTCCCCCTCCCCCGTCCTCTTCTTTCTCTTCCATCTTTATCCGCTCTCTCTTTCCCCTACCCCCCTGACTCTCTTACCCCATCTTTATGTCCCCTTTTCGCCTCTTATTCTCAATCCTTTCTTACAGACAGTCTCTAAGTTGGGCACATATGCCACATGTTTGTCTCTTGAATGATCTAACCTTCTCCTACACTGCTTAGTATTTTTGAGTAATGCTAATGCCCAAAAAATTTGACGGCTATGTTTGAAACTCTGTATACTTTTGTTGTCTTTTGTAATGTCTTATTCTTTTAATAAACACTTATTAAACAAAAAAAAATGAAAAAGATATAATAAAATATTTACAAAAATGTGAGGGGTGTACTCACTTTTGCTAGATACTGTATATGATGTTCGATACCCGCTGAACAAGCGTAGAGTTTGGCATTTGCGTTTGGACCAGACCTTGAGCTCATCTCTACTTACAGGTACTAGAAACATTGCTAAATGTAAACCATGAGAAAATGCAATACTTTGGTATACACTGTGTGCAGAATTATTAGGCAAATGAGTATTTTGACCACATCATCCTCTTTATGCATGTTGTCTTACTCCAAGCTGTATAGGCTCGAAAGCCTACTACTACGAATTAACCATCATCCGAAAGCTCGGATATGTCGAACCTCATTCTGTTGTACGTATTTCTCCTACTACACCAGTTTTATGAGTAAACGGATTATTAAGACGTGTGTCACATATGGTTTCATAACGTAAAAGAGTACCAAATGTAAATCGTTACAAAGATCATGGACATTCATCTCTACTCGAGTTCCAGACCAGGTTTGCGTTTACGGTTTGAGATGCGAACAAGTCGCCCATAGCTTGTAGTATATGTCATAGATCGTTTTCACTCATGTGGGGAGTGTAAAAACATTTATAAAATAATATAGAAAAAGTAAAAAA
>BLSH010033900.1:428971-483783 GCA_018402905.1 Glandirana rugosa | reverse complement strand
TCTTATAATATGCACATTTAGCTTGTTATGTTATTTATAATGAAACAGGTATATGTATCTGTTTCATTGTTCTTTATTGGTTATGTCTCTAGAGAAAACATCTTGTGTTTAGGGGCATCAATCATAACAAGCTCTAATATGTGCCTTTTCAACCTCTAGCCCTCAAAATACTTATACATTTTCTTGATGTTCTTCTCCCTGGAATCATTCCTTTTTATTGTCAACCTTTCCAAGGCTTAGGTCACTTTGTTTCATGTCTGCTTACAGATTTCTTTGCATTACAAGGAGTTTGCCAATGCATGATTCATTGACAGACTGTGAGATGCAAAATTCACAGAGTTTGTCAAAATCAATAAAAGCCTTTAGATATAAAATTGCTGTCCTCCTATCTATTTACAATATTTCATAGGGCCAAAGGACAAACTATCTGCTGAAATGAACTCAACAAATAGATTACAGAGACAGGGAGAGAATACTTCTATATTATATTGGTCAAGTGGCATCATGCAACCAGTTATTTTAAAGCAAGTGATGGTTATTGGGGGACATACTGTACATGACATACTGTATAAGATATATGAAGTATTAAAGGCATACGTTTACTGTATATATTAAAAAAAAAAAACTCTACAAAATGTGCAAAGGCAATAAACTGTAATTGTTTCATAAATGCAAAATAGTTTTATTCTTCTTAAATAATGCTTGCATTAGGATGTTTTTTTCCTAAACATTATAGTCTTTATTGTCAAAATATGTATTCATCAATATATGTAACTTTGTCAAATTAGCTATCCAAGTAGCTATCCAACATTTAGGTGTACAGTCAGTAGAGGTTGTTCATAACTTTTCCTGATCCAAGCCCACCATTGGTTCACATCTGCTAAATTTTTCTAACCTCAATAAAAGTATGGCTAACCACAGATAAAACCTAATCCAACACATAGGCTATGTGGTTGATATCCCCATTGGAAAGACAGCCATGAGAAAGCAGCAAATTGTGCTAATGCAAGTCAGTATGTTATTCATCATTAAGAGGGTAGCTTAAGGGCCCATGCATATTAGAATTGGGTTTAGGACCCTGCTTTCCATGCGCATTTCCGCATTTAAAGTGCAGCAGGTGTCAGTGCACTGTTAGCTGCATCCTAAATTGCCAACACAGTACATTTGCCCGCATAGAATAAACGTACCATGTGATCTGGTTGCAGTGCATTTCCAAAAGTCTTGCACTTCTCCCGGTGCAGTGTGGTGTGATTTTAGCCCATTCAAAATAAGTGGGTGACATCACACTGCACAGAACAACATGTGAATCACACAGAAACACGCAATGTATTCCTGTGCGATTCCTAATGTGAACTGGCCCTAAAGGTTCTAAAAATGCATTGCTTTATTTTATTGTACACCTCTAGTGGTTTGGAACCTTGGTCCAATGAGAACCAGGCTAGTGGTTTTAGAGTGGGGTGATTCTCCTTTTAGGGCCTCTCATCATTGAGAACCTATACTATTTAAAGGGCATACAGGTTAGCATACATATTGCTGGAGGCCTAAATATGCATGGTCCTTATGCTATGGAATTACCAGGCCTTGAATCTGGTGAATAGAGAGGGCCACACTTTTTTTTTGTTCAATTAAAGTTAAAACAAAAACCTGACTTGCTGAATTTAACAAACTCGGGCAGCAGGAAATTAGTTTGATCTGTGCCACAGCCCACAGATCTGGAAGTTAGTATCATCATTTATGTTAAGTTTAAAACTAATGTAAGGTCTTAGAGCACACAAACATATTTTAATTATTTATAAGTGATTTTACCTAGAGATTGTAAGTTCTTGGGAGTAGGGAACTCCTAACCCTCTTTAAATAAATTGTATGGTAATTGTACTTTCTGCCTTTATAATGTAAAGCACTGCTTAGACTGTTGGCACTGTATAAATCCTGTATAATAGTAATAACATTTTCCTTCCAAGCTTAATCAACTAGTATAAATGATCAACATAAAACTGCAGGATAAAAAAAAAAAACAATTCTGAACAAAAGTGTTTAGCATTAACATTTGCAAGGCCAGGAATTTTAGTATAGTTTTACATTGTTTCTTTTTGTAGAGTCTTGGACTTTTCCAAAACAATGGTACTTGACTGGATCAATAGCATACTTGTGCAAGAAAACTTGTATTAGTTTGAAAATGTTAAGAAAATTTCCAAATGGTGATATCTTAAGAGTGAACAGACCATAAAACAGAGACACACAGAAACAGAGACCATAAAGCAGAGACAAAAAAGTGAGCAGACCATAAAACAGAGACACCCATATTATTCTAAACCTGGAGGTTTGCTAAACTTTTTTGTTAAACCATATCACTAGCTAATTTTTTTCTTTTTACATTTTGAATAAAATAGGGAATGGTTAAAACACCTGTTAGATTACAATTTTCTATCTTTGAACGGAAGAGATTGTACTTTACTTCATGTGCTGGACACAAAATAGGAAGTGAAAATAAATCTCTCAAAATGAGAGAGACAGACAACAATAAGAACTTGAAAAAGGGCGTAACTGTAATAAAAAGTTTAGGCTAGAGAAGCGTCTTAAGTTCAGATTGCCTCTACTTGTCTTCTAAAATAAATTATTCTGTCAATCACACTCAGTTGATCTATTTTTTTTTTTTTTTTCCAAATGATGTTTATTAAAAGTTTAATTACAAACATGTTAAACTTTACATTCAGCATGGAAGCAATACGAAGTAACATAAGTAACATACCAGTGCGAGAGATTGGGTTACATCGTTTAAACAAGCCTTAATTCAGTACCTGTTAAAGTGATTGTACCATATGTTGAAATAGAGCAAAGCAGTAGCCAGTTACTTGTGGGTTTTTCTGTCTCCTCAGCTTATTTCAGTTGATCTATTTTGATTTTAAAAATATTATTTAAAATCTTGTTTGGGTTAATGTATATTTTCTATTTACTTTTTAAGTATACATTTTGCCGATGCCATGTTCCCAGTTGCACGCCATGACTTCTCCCACTACAATGTAATCACCCAAGCTCGATCCTACACATTAAGTCTGTTGACTTTGTCAGGGGTAAAGCCTGGAAACACAGCATTATCAGTGCCTGCTAGGGATGGGCCGACTGGACCCCTGTTCAGTTCGCACCAGAACATTCAAACATTTTGAAAGTTTGGACCCGAACAATGAACCCCATTGAAGTCAATGGGACCCGAACGTCAAAAATCAAAAGTTGAAGGCTTATATGCAAGTAATTGAGCATACAATGGTTATAGGGGTCCGGGTCTTGCCCTAGGGAACATGTATCAATGAAAAAAAAGTTTGAAAAAAATGTCATTTTTAAATGAGCAGTGGCTGTGCCGTGTCCGCTGCTCTTTAGACATGTGATCGGCTCACAGCCGGTCACATGTAAACAAGGAAGTGCCGGTAATCGGCTCTTCTCGCCTCACACTGACAAAATGCCTCATCATCAGTGTCCCCTAATCAGTGCCCATAAATGTGGCCTCATTCATGCCCATAAGTGCCACCTCATCAGTGTCCATCAGTGCAGCCTACCAGTGCCCATCAGTGCAGCCTCATCAGTGCACATCATTGAAGGAGAAAAATTACTTATTTACAGAATTTACTGACAGAAAATAAGAATTTTTTTTTCAAATTTTTTGGTCTTTTTTTTAGTAAAAAATAAAAATCTCAGCAGTGATTAAATACCACCAAAAAGAAAGCTCTATTTGTGCAAAGAACAAGATAAAAAATTAATTTGGGTACAGTGTTGCATGACCTCGCAAATGTCATTCAAAGTGCAACAGCGCTGAAAGCTAAAACATGGCCTGGGCAGGAAGGGGGTGAAAGTGCCCAGTATTGAGGTGGTTAAATAATGTGCCTGGGGGGGTCTTCTTAGTCTACTTGTAAAAGGGCGCATCCCTGTGATCTGTAGAACATAGCCAGAGCCAAATGACATTTCCATAGGAAAAATTGTCATTTAAAATTGCGGCTGTAATGTATTGCTGCATCCCGGCAATATACAAAAAAAATCACAGAAAAAAAATACGTAGGGTCCCCCCCAGTCCATACCAGGCCCTTCAGGTCTCGTTTGGATGTTAAGGGGAGCCCGCAACAAAACATTAAAATAATTTGACATGGGGTCCCCCCTGAAATCCACACCAGACCCTTATCTGAGCATGCAACCTGGCTGGCCAGGATAGGGGGGGATGAGTGAGCGCCCCCCCCTTCCTGAACTGTACCAGGCTACATGCCCTCAACATGGGAAGTATGGGTGGGGCATGTAGGGGCAGGGGGCTCTGCCCCACAACCCTGGGCTGTGGTTGTTGGGGGTCTGTAGGTAGTGGGCTTATCGGAATCTGGAAGCCCCTTTAATATGGGGGCCCCCAGATCCCCCCATATGAATTAGTATCGGGTAATGAGACAATTAGGGACAAGTTCTTTATTAAAAAAAGAAAAAAATAAGTGTCCCCCTGTTGGCGAGTGACGGACCCGAAAAAAAAAATGCAATAGCTCCTCCTCCATGGGAGGGCTCACGCTGACTGAGCTCTGTTTGTTACAATAGTTTATTTATAGTGAAAAGACGTCACATGAGACAGGGTCACCCGCTTACTCAGCAGGCAGACGGCGAGAGCCCTCCCAACAGGGAGCAGCTGTTTGCACCATCTCTGCACCATGCATTATGTGGCGCTTTGCGGCTGCGAAGACGTCCCATAATGTTGTAGGCCGTGAACAGGTGAACAACAGAAGTTCAGCCCGAACTTATGCTCTTGCCGAACCGTTCGCCCATCCTTAGTGCCTGCATCCAAAAGCCTGTTACCAGGAGAAGTAAAAAAGTGAGTGCACAGAAGTGAACTTGGAGACATGAGTGGTTTTACATTGTGTTTAAATAAAAGTTGATATTTTATGGAAACCACTATTGTATATGTTTAGATTTTATCCCTCAGTTGCAATTTGATGGATACCTACGTATAAGAAAGATGGATACTACTTCCTAAAATACGCCTTGCGGTGTAAAGCATGCTAGACCTTGTTTCATTCATGAGGTCCATCAAACATGGTAAGCTTCCGTCCACTGTTTGTGGAAATGGTGATCAACACTTAAGGGTGTTTAACACAAAAAAGTTTGTGATTTACTGTCCACTGTTTGTGGTGTTTAAAGGGTGTTTAACATAAAAAAGAGTATATGATTCATAGCATAAAGAGATAGCATGATTTGAATTGATTGTGGATTGTGTTTGTAGAAGGGCATAATGGCAAATTGGAATATGACTCAGGATCTGATATTTCACACAAGTTTCAACTATTTTAATTTGTGGGCACAAACACTGTTTTTACATTCAATAGTTTTATTGGGAAATATAACAATAGAAGGCACATGGTATTGTTTTCCTATGCTGGTGCAACCAGCTATTATTATCACATTGCAGATAAGGCACACATGGAGATAACAGTCATATAGTATACAAATTCTGCAGTAAGAGCTAGATGTAAATATTTTGAGAATCATATTTCCCTATACATCTTGAGTAGGCCATATTATGACGATATTTGTATCACATGTGCATAGTAAAGAAAGACAGAAAGACAATTAACTAATAATACTAACAACATTTAAACCTGCATCCATAGTCGAGTATATTAGTGAGGTGTTTCAAACTTAGAAAGATTAGAGGGCCATAGACCTTGAATGCTGAGTACCATTCTTGCCAAGGGTTCCCACTCTTAGTGCCCTTCTGGTGGTTACCTGTGCTATATGAAAATAGTGTTCTGTACATGCAGTGCATGTTTTTTATTTGCAGAGTATCAGTCATATTTGGGACTATTTTATCCTTCCAATGCCGGACTATATTAAGTCGGTCTGTGAGTAAAATATGTGAGATTATCAATCTGGCATGGGGAATCAAGTCTATACCTAATGACAGCAATGCCATACCTGGAGAAGGAGAGATATGGATTCTTGATACTTGCTCAATTAGATTAAATATAAGTGCCCAGAAGTTAGTGATTTTTGGGCAGGACCACAAAGGTGTATAAGTATTCCAGGTCTTCCACAATTTCTCCAACATTCGGGAGAGATCTCGGGGGGCAAACTCCGATATGCAGTATGGAGATAGATACCAACGCAACAGAATTTTTTGATGTAGTTCCAATAGATTGGCACTCCTAGTAGATGCGTATGTAACGCTTAACACTTTCTGCCATTGGTTAAAGAATATACTTTCCCGAGATCTCTCTCCCATGCATGTACATTGTAGGATTTAGTGAATTCCTGTTTGCTTTGTAGATACTTATACATTAGAGGGTTGCCTTAAGTCAGCATTTTGTTGGAAGTAAAGTATAATGCTATTTGGTAAGGTAGGTAAGTAACCATTTTGCCAATACTTTTTAGTAGGTGGGATATTTGGATGTATTTATAGTATTCCCCAGAAGGGATAGAGTATTCTAGTTGGAGTGCTCTAAAGGTTTTGAGAGCAGAATCCACGTACAGGTCTTCTAATGTGAGAGCCTTGGCATGGCCCCAATTGGTAAGGGAGATATTGGGAATTAGCAATTAAATAGCTGATACTGGGAGTTTTAACCACTTGGTGTTACATGTAAGAGGTAAGGATTTGTGAAGATATTCTCATGCTTCTGTGGCTTCTCGTGTAGTGGGTGCTACTATAGTAGATGAGTATGATAGATTGGGGCTGGCTATGAGGAAGTTATATAGGTTGCCATTACCTGATGTTTCTCAAGCTCAGGCCAGAGTGTGCTGGGGATTGGGGCAAACCACTCTTTTAGTGGTGCTAATATGGACACACTGTAGTAGTCCTTTAGGTGTGTGCGTGTCCCACACCTCCTGCTTTTTTTGAGTTTAACAAGTTTGCTGAAGGCACACCTTGCTTTCTTTCCCATCCATAAGTATCTATTGAGTTTGGATTGCATGGATGAGAAAAAAGATTTGGGTACTGGGATGGGCAGTGTTCTAAACAAATATAGGAGTTGTGGGAGCACTTGCATTTTAAATGTGGCCAGCCTGCCTGACCAGAATAGTTCACATTTACCTAAGTTGTCCAACTTAGACTGGAAGGATTGTAAGAAACAATTGTAATTTTCATTAACCAAATATGATACTTTGGGGGTAAGGGTAATGCCTAAAATATGTGATTCCTTTTTCCTTCCAGTTGTACAGGAATCTATCACTGATAATCTGTTGCACTTGCTTAGATAAGCCTAAGCCCAAAATATAAGACTTAGTTTCATTAACTGTATAGTAAGAAATTTCATTAAATAAATGTAGTGATTGGTGTACCGAAGCCAGAGAAGTTATAACTAGAGTTGAGCGAACTTCTAGAAGTCCGGGTTCTGCTGGTTCGGCCGAACTTCGGGACAAAGTACGGGTTCGGGTCCGGACAGAACCCGAACTTTGTCCCGGACCCCGAACCCCATTGAAATCAATGGGGACACGGACTTTTAGGCACAAAAAAGGCTGTAAAATAGTCCTGGAAGGTCCTAGAGGTCTGCAAAAGGAAGGAAATGTGGGTAAGGGTGGGACAAGTGACCTACAAAGAAATGGGGACAGGGAAATAACTTTAAATATTTTTAAAAAAATAAAAACATAAAAAATTCAAAAATGGAGATCATCTTCAAAATGGGTCTGAAAAGTATTAATTAACGGTAGAGGCCATAGAACTGTTCTAAAATCATCTTCAAACTGTGTCAAAAAAGTATAAATAAGCCGGGAGTACCCATATCACTATTCTCCAAAATGTGTGTGTCACTTTAAATGAAACCGGGAATAAGTGAACATCTGTTATGCAAACTTATCTAAAGTCTGTGTGTCACTTTAAATGAAACTGTGAAGCAGTGCACATCTGTTCTGCACAATTCTTTAAAGTCTGTGTGTCACTTTAAATGAAACCGGGAATCAGTGCACATCTATTCTGCAAAATACTTTAAATTGTGTGTGTCACTTTAAATGAAACCGTGAATCAGTGCACATCTGTTCTGCACAATTCTAGTCTGTGTGTCACTTTAAATGAAACCGGGAATCAGTGCACATCTATTCTGCAAAATACTTTAAAGTGTGTGTGTCACTTTAAATGAAACCGTGAATCAGTGCACATCTGTTCTGCACAATTCTTTAAAGTCTGCGTGTCACTTTAAATGAAACCGGGAATCAGTGCACATCTATTCTGCAAAATACTTTAAAGTGTGTGTGTCACTTTAAATGAAACCGTGAATCAGTGCACATCTGTTCTTCACACAGAACAGATGTTCTGCACCAGAACAGATGTTATTCACACAGCACATCTGTTCTGCACACATCTGGAAATAGTTTAGAACACTTTACCTAAAACCGGGGAGGAACCATACACCTGTTCTTCAAACATCTGGAATCTGTGTGTGAAACTACAGCATAGAGAAGAACAGGCATATGGTTCCGCTCTTTACACACTGTTTGCAGATGTTTGAAGAAAAGTGATATCATATCAGTGTTATCTCCCTGTTATTTCCCTGTCCCCATTTCTTTGTAGGGCACTTGTCCCACCCTTACTCCCATTTTCCTTCCTTTTGCAGACCTCTAGGACCTTCCTGGACTTTTTTACAGGATTTTTAAGATTTTTCATTAAAATTACCAGAACCCCGGACCCGAACCCGGACTTTTTTTGAAAAGTCCGGGTCCGGGTCCCGGACACCCCAAAGTTCGGTACGGACCCAAACTTTACAGTCCGGGTTCGCTCAACTCTAGTTATAACATCAGTCAACATCAAAATAATGTCATCCTCAAAGAGGCTCATGGTGTGCATCCTGCCCCCTACCCGGAATCCAGTATTATTGGGATGATGGTGGATATACATGGCCATAGGCTCCATTAATAGATTAAAAATGAGTGTGGGATAATGGGCACCCTTGACGTGTCCCATTTGTTATATTAAATGGGATTGAGAGCATACCAGATATGTAGACTTGGGCCGAAGGGGATGTATACCGCTCCATGATGGTCTGATAGATCTGACCCGTGGAACTGAATCCTTGCAGGACCTGTGCCAAGTAATCCCAGTGGATCCTATTGATCGCCTTCTCTGCATCCAAAGCTAGGAGCAGAGAAGGCACTCTTGTTTTGTTGGCAAAATGAACAATATTGACCAAGCGTCTGGTGGCGTCTGCTATCTGGCATCCCTTTGTCTAGGTCTAGCTGCTATCAATTTGGCATATGTCTTCAAATTGTTGTTGAGTAGCGATATAGGGCGGAAATTTGGGGGCAAAGTAGGATCCTTCCTTGGCTTAGGTAGTGCCACTATCATTGCTTTGATCATTTCAGAGGGAAAAGAGGAGGAGGTTATACATTTCAGCTTAATGCGGAGAGAGTATGTCCCTGAATGTTTTAAAATATTCCCCTGAAAAACCATCAGGTCCAGGGGACTTATTATTGTGTAAAGAGTCGATTGTTTTTGGCACCTTCAAGGTTGGTTAATGGGAAATTAAGAATTGCCAATTGGTCCCTGGTGAGTTTGGTGAGCTTAATTTGATTAGGAAATTTGGCAATTGTAATTGACGTGGGTTGAACAGTATGTTCATCTAGTTTACAATTATAGATCAAACTGTAGTATGAACAAAAAGCGTTCGTGAGGGCTTGGGGGTGGTACAGCTTAGACTTATTATCTGGATGGAGGAGATAGGGGATTTTTGTCTTGTGTCTTTCTCCTCTAAGATGGGTGGCTAGCAGTTTACCCACCTTGTTGCCTTTGGCATAGTATGCCATTTTTAGCCTATTAGCTTTGTCAAAGTTTTCTATGAATATCTAACAGAGGTTGTGTCTAAGTTTGGTTAGTTGTTCTGATAGGGAAGGGGATGATTTTGTTTTGAGCTTCTAAATTTGAATCTTAGATGTGATATCGTGAAATAGATGCCCTCTCTGCCTCTTCGTCCCTGCATGAACGCCTTATGGGTGTTCCGAGTCACAAATGGGTCAGTAACAGAGTTGGCATTGTATGTAAAAAACTCAAGCAATTCTTTTGTTAGCGCGGATTTAGAAGTATCAGATTGAAAGAGCCTCGGATTTGATCTCCACACAAACCATGCATTGTAGAGATTGTGGGAAAGTAGCAAGGGTTGAAGTGAATGTTGAGGCATATTAGAGAGTGTAGTTGAGTTCAATTTGGGGGTCATGAGGCAAATTAAAGTTCCCATACAGTAGTAGATAGCCCTGTTGGACTTGTTTAGCCTTTTTGAGGACTTGTTGCAAAAACCGGGATTGGCGCACATTAGGTGCATATGCATTTACCGCTGTATATGTAGTAGAGTTGAAGTCGCATACTAAAATGTGATAGCAGCCTTGGGGGTCTGAGATTTGCTTGTGTAATTTGAATGCAACTGTGTATTTTATAGCTGTTAGTGCACCCCTCCTTTTAACGTTCTTGTTGGCTTAGAATATATATGGAAATTTAGGGTTTGAACATTTGGGTTGTGCTTTATTTTGAAAATGTGTTTCCTGAATGCAGAGGATGTCCCAGTTATTTATTGCCCATTCTGTCCACATTGACCTGCGTTTGGCAGGGTGATTAAGTCTGTTAGCATTAATAGTCAGGAAGAGTATGGTCATTGTATAAGTTGTGAAAAAGTCTCTTATGTAACATGTGCAGGTAACATTTACATATACAGACGATTGCGGCTGTGCGACGTCGAAGGGAACAGGCTTCCAAGACCAGACTAGTGGAGCTGGGAAGTGGTATTGGCAATTCCTTTTGGTTGAAAGGGTAGATAGATCTCTGGCTGTGGATACAAAGATTAGTAGAACAAGAGAGAACAAAACAAAGAATAATGGATATGAGTTCCATAATAAACAAGGATAGGCCAGTGTCATCTGGGTGTAGCACATTGCCACTCAGATTTTGTTAGGGGAAGAAACAGTTCAGCTTAACAGAGTGTCTCCATAACAGGGATGAAAGGTTAGTATTAGAACTGGCTGCTGATCAACTCAGATGCGTTTACATGCGTTTTTTGAGATGACTATGCTCCAGTCTTCCTCAAGAGGCTCAGGGCTACATGGTTTAGTGGCCTGCGGAGACCCTTCCAGTACAATGTTCCATTTCTTGAGCAGGGCTTGGCCTTTTTTAAGAGAAACAACCATGGAAAACTCCCCCATCTTTGATTCATTATGATCCACCCTGGATGATAATGCCTGTAGCTCAATGCCAACTTTGTGTACACAAGACAACATGTCAGCATGTAGTGAGCTCCTCAGGGAGACTAGTATATCCTTAAGGGTAGTATCAAGGACTGGCTGATTGTTGGTGGGGAAGAGATCAATTGAGTCTGGGAGTTCTCTAGTGTCATCCCCAGAGTCTAGGCCCCAGCTCACCTCATGTCTTGAATCTGAGCAGTCCATTCGGAATCGTGCTATCTCCACGCTCCGCAAAGTAGGGGTATGTGACAGAGATTGTGGGCTTTTGTTTAGTAGGTTCCTTTTGGGAGGATTACCGCTGTAAGCTCTGCCCCTACAAACACAGTTTTTTCTAATATTTGTAGTATTGATGAGAATATATGTATATAGTTGTGCTCATAAGTTTACATACCCTGCAATTTTTCAGAGGATATGAATGATAACACAAAAACAATTATTTCACTCATGGTTAGTGTTTGGCTGAAGCCATTTATTATCAATCCACTGTGTTTACTCTTTTTAAATCATAATAACAACAGAAACTACCCAAATGACCCTGATCAAAAGTTTACATACCCTGGTGATTTTGGCCTGATAGCATGCACACAAGTTGACACAAAGGGGTTTGAATGTCTATTAACCACTTCCCGACCATCGCCGTAAATAGGCGGTGGTCGGGGTGAGCGGCTCTACCGGGACATATCCCGGTATCATTTTTTAGAGCTGGCGGTTGGTTATCCAGGGGTAACAACCGATCTGGCTCAGGAGCTGCTCGGTCGTTACCCCAGGGGGCGGGAGGGGACATCCTCCCCTCCCGCCGCCTTCCGCCACCTTCCGCCGCTCTTCTCCGGCCTCCCGTCCCACCGGGAGACCGGAGCGACGATCCGGCGCATCCGCCAGCTGGAAGGAGACCTGACAGAAGCTGTAATCAGCTCCGATCGGGTCTCCTTCGGCAAATTCCGGAAGCGACGTCACAACGTCACTCCGGTTTACACAGCGGCTAACGGCGCCAATTTTAAAAAAAATGACAGTATTCAGAATCGCCGTCCAAAAAGAGTATCTGTCACCATATATTACTATCACAAGGGATGTTTACATTCCTTGTGATAGCAATAAAAGTGATCAGATTTTTTTTAAAGGAACAGTGCTAAAAATAAATAAATAAAATAAAAAAAAATAAAAAAAGAGTTAAATCGCCACCGTCCCTGCGAGCTCGTGCAGCAAAGAAAACGCATACGCATTTGAAAACGGTATCCAAACCACACATGTGAGGTATCCCCGCGATCACCAGAGTGTGAGCAAAAATTCCAGCAAAAGACCTCCTCTGTAACTCTAACCTGGTAACCGTTAAAAATATTTAAAATGTCGCCTATGGAACTTTTTAAATACCGGACTTTGTCGCCATTCCGCGAGTGCGCGCAATTTTCAACCGTGTCATGTATGGTATCTATTTACTTGGCGTAACATCCTCTTTCACAATATACAAAAAAATTGGGCTAACTTTACTGTTGCTTTGTTTTTTAACTCAAAAAAGTAAAATTGTTCCAAAAAAATCGCGCTTGAAAGACCGCTGCGCAAATACCGTGTGACAAAAAGTATTGCAACAATCGCCATTTTATTCTCTAGGGTGTTTGAAAAAAAAAATATATAATGTTTAAGGGTTCTAAGTAATTTTCTAGCAAAAAAAATGTTTTTAGCTTGTGACCACCAAATGTAAAAAAGTGGCCCGGTTGGTGAGTGGTTAAAGGTAACCAGCCTTACCTGTGATCTGTTTGCTTATAATTAGTATGTGTACATAAAATGTCAATGAGTTTATGGACTCCTGACAGACCCTTGCATTCTTTCATCCAGTGCTGCACTGATGTTTCTGGATTCTGGGTCATGGGGAAAGCAAAATAATTGCCAAAGGATCTGTGGGAAAAGGTAGTTGAACTGTATAAAACAGGAATGGGATATAAAAAGATATCCAAGGAATTGAAAATGCCAATCAGCAGTGTTCAAACTCTAATCAACAAGTGTAAAATGAGGGGTTCTGTTGAAACCAAACCACTGTCAGGTAGACCAACTGAAATTGCAGCCACAACTGCCAGGAAAATTGTTTGGGATGCAAAGAAAAACCCACAAAGAACTTCAGGACTCTCTGAAAACATGTGGTGTGGCTGTTTCAAGATGCACAATAAATAGGCACTTGAAGAAAGATGGGCTGCATGGTCGAGTTGCCAGAAGAAAGCCATTACTGCGCAAATGCCACAAAGAATCCTACTTACAATATGCCAAACAGCACAGAGACAAGCCTCAAACCTTCTGGCACAAAGTCATTTGGAGTGATGAGACCAAAATTGAGCTTTTTGGCCATAACCATAAACGCTTCATTTGGAGAGGAGTCAACAAGGACTGTGAAACATGGAGGTGGATCGCTGATGTTTTGGGGATGTGTGAGCTACAAAGGCACAGGAAATTTGGTCAAAATTGATGTCAAGATTAATGCAGTATGTTATCACAAAAAAAATTCTAGAGGAAAATTTGCATTCATCAGCCAGGAAGCTGCACATGAGACATACTTGGACATTCAACAATGATCCAAAACACAAGGCCAAGTCAACCTGTCATTGGCTACAGCAGAATAAAGTGAAGGTTCTGGAGTTGCCATCTCAGTCTCCTGACCTCAATATCAATGAGCCACTCTGGGGAGATCTCAAATGTGCAGTTCATGCAAGACAGCCCAAGAATTTCCAGGAACTGGAGGCTTTTTGCCAAGAGGAATGGGCAGCTTTACCATCTGAGAAGATAAAGAGCCTCATCCACAAATATGACAAAAGACTTCAAGCTGTCATTGATGTTAAAGGGGGCAATACACGGTATTAAGAACTGGGGTATGTAAACTTTTGATCAGGGTCATTTGGGTAGTTTCTGTTGTCATTATGAATTAAAAAGAGTAAACACAGTTTATTGATAATAAACAGCTTCAGCCAAACACAAACCATGAGTGAAAGAAAAGTGTTTGTGTTATCATTCATATTATCCGAAAAATGGCCAAGAAATCATAAATTATGCCAGGGTATGTAAACTTATGAGCACAACTGTATACATATAATATACTGTATAGAGACACATTGTGATTATATAGAGTTATAATACCAGTGCAGTTAGAGGTAGGTAGTGTTTGCAGCTTTGCACTGTTCCTTTGGTTATAATATGTTTTTTTCACTAGTATATTAATTATACAGTATATTAAAAATAGCCTGGTACTGTATACAGTATGTTGATAAATGAACTTTAGATTGTTGACATTATTGTTATTGTTGGACCATATCATTTAAGACCTAGTCTAATATTGATATATCAAAATATACTTGCAGCCAAGCAAATGAAAGAAAAAAACATTTAACCAAAGGATACATGAGCTAGGAAGTCACGATATTATATTTTATCAATATTTTGATAAATGCATACAAGGCTGTTTTCTCCTGATAATTTCATTTTTTTTTTCATTTGCAAAACCAAAAATAATCTTCCTTAATGCAAAACAAATCTACTGGATTTGGTAGTGTTCATTATATCATGTTACGTTTCATTAACACCACTTGCAGTGTTGCTTATATAATTAGCAGTTTGGATTTTTTGTGATTTAACAAAGTATCCTAAAACACACAGTTAACTAAATCTCCATAACTTTTCTCCCTATGCAAAATATACTGTGCAGTACCACAGAATTTCTAAGTTACCACATAATTTGATCTATGATATCTATTCAATACTTGATTAAATTTAATCTTATGTATTCAGTCAGGCAATTTCATTAATTTAGATACACAAAGATCACAAATTAAATTACTTTAGATTAGAATGTTGAATGCTTCCTTTCCAGGCAGTCTAGGTTTCATACTGGCCAGATCAGTTTGGACAGGGCAGGAAACATCCATTATTTCTTTTCATACTCAAAGTTTGCTGCTGCAGACATGTTATGATAACATTGTACCATATAGTGCAGGGGAAATAGTTTATTCAAGACAGATGTATTCTATTCTGAAGAAGGGCACTATCCATATAGCCTGAAACTGTTATATCGAACACTGAATAAGCAATTTTCTTTTGTATGTCGTCTTTTCTACATTCAATTTTATGGGCAGCAATCCTCTCTTTGTTTTCCTATATATGGCCCGTGGGAAGACCTGATTGCTCGGCACTGAGATCTATTACTGTTGTGCACTACACCCAGAACGTTATGATATATATATATATATATATATATATATATATATATATATATATATATATTAAATTGCATGATTTTTTTTTCAAAATAACGTTTTCAGTTTGCATGGAAAAACACACAAAAAAAGATACACAAAAATCACAAGCCGGAAATGTAACCACTTGCTTACTGGGCACTTAAACAATTTTCAGCTTTCAGCGCTGTCAGTCTTTAAATGATGAGTCATGCTACACTGTACCCATATGAAATTTGTATATTTTTTTTACACAAACAGAGCTTTCTTTTGGTGGTATTTAATCACTACTGGGGTTTTTATTTTTTGCTAAACAAACAAAAAAGATGGAAACATTTAGAAAAAAAAAATCATAGTTTGTTATAAAATTCTGCAGACAGGTAATTTTTCTCCTTCATTGATGTGCATTGATGAGGCTGCACTCATGGGCACTGACAGGCAGCACTGATAGGCACTGATAAGGTGGCACTGTTGGGCACTGATAAGGCAACTTTGATGAGGCTGCACTGATAGGTGGCACTGATGGGCACTGATAGGTGGCACTGAAGATGAGTCACTGATGGGCGCTGATTGGCAGCACTGATGGGCACTGATAGGTGGCACTTGTGGGCATTGGTAGGTGGCACTGGTGAGCACTGGTAGGGACCAATGTCCCATTTACTCCAGACAGTAATCTGTTTTCTTTTTTCTCCATGAGAAAAAAAAAGCAGATTACCCACTCTGTTTGCATCATGTGTCACTGACAGCTGATCATGTGGTCAGGGGCCAGAGATCGGATCTCATGGACTCGCTGATCACAGAGTGAGTCGCACGTGCTGTGGGCATGCAGGCATCACATTGAGCCAAACTGAGTCACTGTGTCTCATTTGAAGGTAGCGGAACAGATAATGGTTTGGTAAATCAAATCTTCATTTTAAATCAAATGTACATCCCTAACTCCCTTTGTCTCCCATATAGTTGGATCAGGAATGGACAGAAAATGGGAAAAATGAGGATTCAGCCACAGAGAAGAAGCTAGCGATATGCTCCCATCCATAGGCTCCAACTGGTTCCGGGTATTATCCTATATCCTAATGGGTGCTCTCATGGTTCCCATTAACCCCCCTGGTGGTATTCCCGAGTGTGGCTCGGGGTGAATTTTCTGTACCAAGAGCGGTAACCCCGAGCCACATTCGGGATTGCATTGCTGGATCCAGGCAGCGTTACTCACCTTGTCCCCTGGATCCAGTGATGTCCCCCAGCTGTGTCAGCGGACTGTGTCTTCTGCCCGATGCCTCTGTGTGCCGGGCTTCGTTCCCTGCGAGCATCGCACGGGGGCGAAGACCGGCGGCAAATTCAAAAAGTGAAACACATACAACACATACAGTACACTGTAATCTGTAAGATTACATTACTGTATGAAATCATTTCACATCCCCTTTGTCCCTAGTGGTTTGCCCAGTGCCCTGCATGCACTTTTATATTATATATACCATTCTTTCTGCCTGTAAACTTGAGAATGACAATGGCAACCAAAAAGTGTCTCTTTACGTCAAAAGTGGTTTTTGCTCAGCTAGAAAACACCTATAGTAAATAAGAATCATTTGCAGAATTGAGTGATACTGATTTTTGGGGAAATTTATCATCAGACACTGAAAGTGATGACAGCGACAATTCTGCAAATTAGCAGATTTCAGTGTTTTTGGTTTGATTACATTATTGAATACATTTTATTACTACTATGTTATTATTTTTGATAATTATTTATAGTTATTTATTATATGATAATTTATGATTTCATTTTTCAAACTTTATCATACCCGGGATGTCTACTAGACTCTTGTTTGGACAGATTTAAGTGAGTTATTCCTAAGAATTACAGGCCTACAATATAAAACGCCAAATTTCCATGCAAAATAATTGTACCACTTTTAGACGTAAAAATCTGACATAATCATACCGCCAGGGAGGTTAAGGAAAATTTAGCTCCAAGGCCACGATGGACCAGGAGGTGCAAACTTTCAAATGAGCCCAGCGCCGCCGCCTCCAATACCGTTGCCGAGTCCCCATCATCCCCCAACAGACACCTACTCGCAAACACTCCCTGACCAGCCAAGAAATATTTGTATAAGTCAGGGAGTGCAAGACCACCCTGCCCCAATGGCTCCTGAAGATCCTAGGAAGGGAGCTCCCCCATATAAATGAGCCAAAGAGTCCATGTGCTCAGCGAAAGAAAGATCATGGAATCCATTCCGGAGAGTTACGCAAAAATATAAGAGTGGGAGGATCGTCATTTTGAGTAAATTTACACGGCCTGTAACCGACAAGGGAAGATTTTTCCAGGTTATCATTTTACTTTTAAGGAGGTCCAATTCAGATTTAAACTGAGATATTCCGCCACCCTGGCCGTGACACGAACCCCCAAATACGTAAAATCTGTAACCCATTTCAATGGTAGCCCTGCATCTGCCGCATGCCTCAGTACACGGATCAAGTGGCAGAATAGTCGACTTGTCCGAGTTTACTCTAAGACCGGAAAAACGTGCAAAATGATCTTGTATACCAAGATCTGCACGCAAAGATGGACCTGTATCCTTCAAGAACAGCAGCATATCATCCACATAGAGCACCAGGCATTCACTGATGGAGTCAAACTTCAATGCACCCACATCAGGAGAGGACCACAGCGGCACTACCAATGGCTCAATCATAAAGGAAAACAGAAAAGGTGATAGAGGACAGCCCTGTCTGGTTCCCCTCCCCACACTAAAAAAAGGAGATACTGAGGCCCATATTTTCAGTGCCATCCTAGGTGCGCTATACAATAGGGACACCCATTTGCAATAATACAGGCCGAAACTCATGCGTTGCAACCCCCAGTCTACCGAATCAAAAGCCCTGGCCATGTCCAATTTGCAAGTGAGTAAATAATCTATGGAGATCAGTATCCGTCGATTTCCCAGGCATAAACCCTGTTTGATCAATGTCAACCAGGGCCAGTAGCACCACCGTTAACATATTGGCCAGGACCTTTGTGAGTATCTTTAGGTCCACATTAAGGAGAGCTATCGGTCTATATGATGAACAGCATGTATGATCCATACCTTGTTTGAGCAAGAGAACCACGTATGTGTCCAGCATAGATGATGGCAACATTTCATGTTTAAAGCAATAGGAGTATAATTATTTCAATCTAGGGGCACGCATATCTACATACTGTCTATACCATTCCACGGGAAACCCATCCAGGCCCGGGGATTTATGAGTGGATAGCTTTCTCTATTTCTTCAGTAGTAATATCCTGCTCCAGCCAGGTATTGTAATCTGCCTCTAACGTTGGTATAGGAAGACCCGCAAGTACATTTTTCAACTCCAACTCATCATATGCAGGAATAGGAGAATATACTTCAGAATAATGTTTCACAAATATATTCATGATTTCCTCTTAAACCAATACCCTCGTCCGAGGGCAGGTACAGGGCACACTGACTGGAGCCCTATGATCATCCACAAGCATCAACAGTAATTTGCCATTCTTATTGGCGTGTACAAAAGTTAACTCCACCCCCTGTCATAAAGTAATATGTGCTAAATTAATGTTATACTCCTTCTGAACTGAATTAATAGCTGATATGTATTGTCCCCTCATCATAGCCATAAATGTGTCCCACACTACCGTATCTGGAGCGGAGGTTGAAGCTGCTGTTGTACCTTCTCCAACTGTAGCCAACCAGGCAATAACCGCCATGTCCTACATCCCATCCTGGCTTTCAATGATAAAGTTAATAGTAAAGGATCATGATCGGATAAACCACCTGCCAAATAAGAGGCTTCATATACAGATTTAAGGCCAATGTTGTTTGTGAAAGCTAAGTCAATCCTAGATGCAGTTTTATGCGTCCGGGAGAAGCAAGAAAAACTCCTCACAACTGGGCTCTTCCACTGCCACAGCTCAGTGAGCAGACCCCCAGGAGATAAGATCGTTAGAAGCCTCCCTTAGTGGATTTGATGTATCTAGTTCACCATCCAATATAGCATTAAAATCACCAGCCCATAAGAGTGGAAGGTGCATATAGGAAACCAATGTCTCTAATAGACCATATAACAGCTGTGGTTGAAATGGGGGTGGCATGTAAAAACGTATTATCACCACAGTAGTTCGCTATATATCCATCACTAATATAATATATCTCCCCCTGGATCTGAGATCACCTTTTGAATAGAGCAGGGTATATTCTTACTAAGTAGGATAGTCACTCCTCTCGCATAGGAGGAGTATGTAGCATGAAACATATGCTATATAAAAGATCTCCACAACGATAATACCCTGTTCCCATCCAAATGTATCACTTGCAGGAGAAAGATTTGTGGTCTGATCACCTTCAGATAACTAAACATTGCAGCCCTTTTTACTTTATTGTTTAGGCCCCTTATATTCCATGATAGTACCTTAACAAGATTGGTCATATTGAATACTCCAGATACATATGGAAATAGTTAGGGGAGCAAGGGCAGTCCACCAGTCCTGCCCCTGTGGTCCATTGAGGCTGAAAAAAGAAAACATGGTTAAGATAACATAATTGCAGTGTTTACCCACATGGTGGCACCAGGAACTTAAAAAACCTATCCCTGCTGTAATACCAAAACACACAAAAACAATGTAACAAAAAACCGGTACTCAGCTTAAACCCAGCCCCCATATCTATGATCCCTAAAAACAGCTAGTACTGTAAAAGGGTAAAACCATCTACAAAAATTGTCTTTTGACCTAACAAAAATAATAATTGTCCAAAAAAAAATACTTCCCAAAAAACCTAGGAAGAAAAAGAGAGAAAAAAGGGGCTTCTCCTTATAGAGAACCAATATTATTTAAAAAAAAACATACAGGCTGGTATGCATATTGCAAGGGATCTAAATGCTCATGGTGCTCGTGCTATAGAAATACCTGCACTTGGTGTGCTGAATAGACAGCAGCACTTTTTTTGTAATTTTGTTTAAAGCCAGCCCCAGGTTAG
Organism: Glandirana rugosa; assembly: GCA_018402905.1. Classification (NCBI taxonomy): domain Eukaryota; kingdom Metazoa; phylum Chordata; class Amphibia; order Anura; family Ranidae; genus Glandirana; species Glandirana rugosa. Next base: position 463,415 of record BLSH010033900.1, on the reverse strand, counting down.
GGCAGTCCAGCGTTATAATCCAAAATTGTATTCCTGTCAGCCAGAGGAATTTAGCCATTCTGCTTATCCTTGTGTGGTCCAGCTGCTGTATTTTCCAGAATTAGAAATACATTTAGAAACAAAGAGGAACAGTAGGAACCCCTCATAATACACAGACCAGGTGTGCAGACCTTGGAACTGCAGAATTCTGAACAGTGGTCCTGAAAACTTTCAGGTGGTTTGCCTCTACAATATAAACATATACTGAAATATCAGTCATGGGTAGACTAACTAAGGCACTGAAGAGCAATCCCTGATAAAACTGCTAATGCTGAGTACACACAAATTGAAAACCAGCTTGTTCAAAAGGACCAGGCAAATTCAGATCTGTGTTTAGCCCTCCCAGTTTGACAGCAGTCAATTTCTGGAGCTGATCGGAGAGCGGAGTGGAGGGGTTCCTGCTGTCAGACTAAAATAGCACAGCAAGGGGAATTCTTGCATCCACCTCATTTGAGTGAATGTAGGAATCAATTTTTTTCTTTTTTTTTTCCTTCAGCCCACTGTTTGTATCCAGCCTAAGAATCAACGGGAGTAAAGGAATGTCTTAAGTGACATTACTTTTTTGTAATGGACTGTAACAACTTAGTGCAAATGTATGCTCCCCCTTCCCTCAGCCTATCAACCCAATGATGTCTTAAGAGGGTTTGTGTACATGGGCATCAAATTCAGAAGCAAATTAAATGCAGTGTACTTTTCATGTGCCAACGAGTTGTCTTGACATGACTTTGACTTCTCAGCTGGTTTGCCTTTGAATTGCTCAAGAAGTTACTTTGAGTTATATTTGCAGCCACATATATATGTATAGGTAATAAAAACAGCTAAAACAGCAAAATAAGGTAATAGAAATATGTAATCTAAGGGTTAGACAGCATCATAGTTTTATCAATATATGTTGAGTATACCAATTTTCCAGTGTTAGTGCCCTAGGTCTAACCCATGTGATATAGCCACTAGTATGAACCTGATAACAAAATAAGTGTCCACAATCTTATCTCAACTTCCTTCATTTCTCAAACTCTTAAATATATATATATATATATATATATATATATATATATATATGCAAAAGTTATTTAAAACTCTTTTACAGAAGTCTGCTTGTATTTCATTGTTTATTGGTCCTTTAAACAAGAAATGTTTATGTATTTGTCAATAACAACAGCACTTAAATGGAAGTCATCCTCTATAATATTTATTCTACCCAAAGTCCCATATAAATTAGGATCTGCTTGTCTGAACAGCTGATACCTTTGGTTCTACAAAATGTAACAAAGACAAAATTATGATACAAGCAGAAGCAGCAAATTTACACAGTGATATACATATGTAGATAAATATGACCATTTTCAACCTGTGCAATGGTGGAGATTTACTAAAACTGGTGCACACAGAAATGGGTGCAGCTGTGCATAGTAATTAATCAGATTCTAACTTCAGTTGTTTGTTCGATTAAAGTGGTTGTCTCCCCTAAAAAAAAACACCTGCAAGGCAAAGGCATAATGAGCTAGTATGCACCGCATACTAGCTCATTATGAAATTCTTACCTCAGAACGAAGCTCCCGCAGGTCCCCAAGGAGGGAGCTGCCATGTACCCTCCACGCTGTGAGTACCCGGAGTCGCAAGACATCACTCAGAGCCCGTCTTTCCGGCGGACTTTCTGGCAGGGTCTGACGCTATGAGCCAGGCCTTCGCCGGGACATCACTGCATATGCGCCTGCTGATATCAGCGGCGCTTGCAGTGAAAATATTTCCTAAACCTTATTATAGGCTTACCCATAGGTAAAAATTTAATTTTAGGGGATACAACCTATTTATGCCTTAACAATTAAGCCTAGAAGCTGGTTACTATGCAAAGCTGCACCAAATTCTGTGTGCACCAGTTTTAGTGGACTTTCCCAAGTGCGTGCATTAAAATGCATGTGAAAAAAGATTTATTTTAAGTGGTTTTGGTGTTGTTTTAGTGATTTCTCGAATGCATAATGCAAAAAAATGCTGGAGCGTTACAAAGAACACTGACCAAGTCACATCAGTTGTGGGCTGAGTATGCCATACAAACACCTGCAGCAGAAAGGCTTGGAAGAATAACAGCAGGCAATAAGTTGGGAAATGTCAGTTGTTTTATAGGACTGACAGCTTCTACTGTCAATCTTCAGTGGTGCACCCCAATGTGACTTTTAGCAGGTAGCAGGTCCAAGTGCTCTAAGCAAGACTTCTTATACAGTGTTTGAGCACCTATGCAACATGCTAGTACAAGAGTGAAAAATGTAATGACTGAATAAAAGTGGTAAGATTTTCCTTTCTCTTGTATGTTTATTTTTTTGCAATATACCTTGTGGAAGTAACATTCCTGATACATTATGAATACTTTTTGTCTTTGTATCATTGATATGCTGTTTTTCTTGCTTTAAAATCATAATAAAATTCCTGAAAAAGAAGAGAAGTGTTAAGTACCTTTGCTCTAGGTCTTGGCTCACTTCTTGTTCAATTATCTATTTGGAGTGGAATTGTATTTATTGAAATATATGTTTTTATAAGTCAGGAACAGTAGAACTGCTACATAAAAGAACAGTATTACAGTGATATACAAACTTTTTTGCCATGTGCTATGAAACAGATTGCTTTTGATGCACATTTTTGTCAAGGGTAAAGCTGCAGAAAGAGAAATGATGACACAGTGAGTGAAGACGTCCAATTACAGTCATTAACAGGGTTTTCGCCTGGACAAAATCCCACTGGCAGCTTGCCCCTATGACCTTTGTCAGCTATTCTGTCACTGTGTTCATATTGTATATACTCACTGAAAGCTTAGTTGAAAGCTATTATAAAAAGAAAACTTTTTTGTTAATGACAGCAGGGTTAAAAATCACAAGGTTGGATGTGATATCCTGATTTGCCCATGATAATGCAAAAGTACCTTTCTTCCTTCCTCTATCTTGGAGTCTACCAAATTAAGAGTTAAATTGATTATTCTGCAGATTTTGAGGGCATTCATATGTAAGCATTGTACACAAAGCAACCTGGCTCTTACATACATGTTTTACTGTACCATAAAAGGCAATCAAAGGAAACTCCCATCAGTGTTTGCCTGTAGACTCCCTTCAGTGGATTTCTTCCCCATTACTGGCTCACTATCACCAATTTGATAGTGCCAGACAGGGCAACAAGAAATTGGGAGTGCCAGACAGAGCTACTATAAAGTCATGGGGCCCCATGCAACTTACAATTGATAGGGTTCCACAACCAATCAGACACCCACCATACCTCCCAACTTAAGAGCAATGATGGTCTGTGGTATGTTAGGTGTGATGTGGCAAGAAGTAGGGGTGGTTAAACTACGCTCAAATTTGGGTATGGCTTAAAAAAGTTAGAGCATACTTGCATATACATTACACATAATTGCTACATTCCTCTTATCCACATTATACACCTGAAATGCAATTGCAATAAAGGTATTTTACAGACACATAAAAAAGTGGGATTGGTGTCAATTCCCCCAAAAATAACAAAAACAAAGAAAACAAACACATAAAAATACCCTGATTGGTGTCAGTGCAGCAAAATGCCCCTAGGATTGGTTTCTGCATAATACCCTTGGGATAAATATGAATGCAGCAAATAGAATAAATGAACAGGATTGTCATTGCTAAAAAAAACAAAACCTGAATTGGTGTAAGCACAGAAAAATACCTCAAGATTGGTATCAGATCAGTGCAGCATACAGTAATACCACCAGGAGTCCCCTGGATAGACTAATCAGTATGAGCGTAACTCTGTGTCCAGGCATGTAGACTTCCTGAATGCCCTACTGGCTGGCTGGCATGCATGCAGATGGGAAGGGCATGCAGGCTTCCTGGCTGGCTGGCATGCATGCATGCATGTGGGTGAGGAATTGGGAGGGTGGGCTTTTTCAGTGCAGCACTCCAATGTCCCTAGCACTAGACTGATTTCACTTGCATGGGGGAGATGGTTAGCCCAGACTTAATTCTTGACAGTCTAGGGAGCTGTCAATTACAGCCAATGCCAATGCATTCCCTGACACATGTGTTGGTTAGTGCCCGCTTCTGGCTACAGGAATAGCAGTGTTCATAGAAACAGTCAAATGTCAGAAAAAATAGAGATATGCAAACTTGGCTAGGTTCAGTTTGCAAACAGTTTAATGAATTTTGATTGTTTATAAACCCCTTTGAGGCAAACCATGTTACTCAATTCTGATCATTTGTGGAGCTAATAGAAGGGAAGGGAAGGAGAGGCACCAAGCTGCCAATAATGAAGCACTGTTTATTCAAAAGAACATAAATACATAGTAAAAATACACTCATAAACATCTGAGCCAGTATATAACGCCCTGGGGTTAACTTAGTTGTTAGGCTGATGAAGGAGGTGTGGTCTGGCCTCTGAAATGCGTTCTTATTGGCTACAGAGTCCCCGGGTTTGACAGCTCTCCTGACAGCTCTCTGCTTATGGTGGCTCCACAGTGGTCTATCTGGATCCCTGCACTGCATTCCACAGCAGCTTTGACATCCAGCAGCTCCAGAGTGGATTGGACTCCTCCTCGGTGCTGCAACTTTGAGCTATTATATGTCTGCCAACTCAAATGTTTGTGAGTGCATTTTTACTGTGTATTTATGGTCTTTTGAACAAACTGTGCTACACTATCAGTGGTTTGGGACCTCTCCTTCCCTTTCCTTCCCTTCTTGTTATTAACATAATTCAATCGGATTGCATAGAATCATTCTCTGGTTAAAGCAAGAGTAGCATTTGTTGTTTGTTCTTAGTACCTTGTGTAACCCCTTTGGTTCTACTACTGCTGGCTTTTAAAGTCCATTTTTTCTTACTTTATTAAAAAGTAGTTATGCATTATAATGCAACAAAGCAACACTAAACGTGCATAAACTTTGTTCTGCACATATTAGGAAAAGAGAATATCATTTTATTATAAGTCAATAAATTATTTTCTCTAATACCTTTGCTTCATGATGCTTTCTGGTAATATGCAATGTCTGTTAACATAAATCATCAGTGGTGGTAATTACAGTGTTTCACACTCTTCTCCATGTTCTTGTGGAATAACATCTGTAACCATCTATCAATTCATTATAGGCCTTAACGGATGATATTTTAAAATGACACATAATTTAGGTAATCACTGGATTAGAATTAATGTTTAAAAAATAAAAACAAAAAACAATAATGTATAATTATGGTGTGTTACAGACAGTTTATGCTGATACTAATAAACAGAATGTGTTAAATAATTTACCATAAGATCTGGTCAGTGAGTGTCATAAAGTCTGCAGAAGCCTGTATGTGAAGTCTAAATAATGAACTAGCAAAATGAACAAGACCCAACCATATATTCATGAAGTACCCATGCTACCTTGAGTAGATAATTGTATCAAAAATCTAAAAATCTCCAAATACTAATTTTAAACAATGTAATGTACATTTTCGGTAGTACCTGTTACCCAGTATCTACCCTGCACAACCAAATGGTATTAAATGTTTAAAATTATATTTTGTAAGTGTTACAGATAACTGGTATTCTAATAGTTTGAAAGAAACTATTAAACAACTGTGCTAAAAAGGTATATCAGGTCAAACAAAAGTGGGTCAGTTTTTCCAATGAGAAATCTGCTATGTCAGCAAAAAAAGATGTGAAATTAAGTTGACCTCAAAAAGTAGAACGTGTATGCATTGTGTGAACTGTTAATGTAAAGCAAAGTTGCACTAGTCCACTGCAGTAACCCTCAATACTAATAATTATTGTAAACTAGTATATTAAAGGAGTTGCAAAAGCAGGTTGTTTATCTTAATGCATTCTATGCATTAGCAAACTAATAGCATAGCATAGTAAACTGCTTGCTGTGGGGGCCCTTGACAGGAGGGAGGGGCCAGGGGCAGTGATGAGGGACCCGAGAAGAAGAGGATCTGGGCTGTTCTGTGCAAATCCACTGTAACAGAGCAGGGAAGTATGAAATGTTTGTTTGTTTTTTTTAAACAAGACTTTACAATCACTTTAACGAGGAAGAGAAGGGTTGAAACAAGGGATTTAATTTACTAAAGGCAAACAAGCTCTTCACTCTTCAATGGAAATATCACTTAACGTGAGTGAATGTGGTGAAAAATGCATTTTGGAAAAAATACCCAATCGTGGAAGGGAAATAAAAAAAAAACACATGGATGATGAGAATCAGCAGAGCTTAATATTATGCGCTAAGCTAAGGAAAAAAATCCTTGTCAAGTGAGAATGCCCTAAACAGCTTAGTTATCTTTAGTAAATCAATCACAAGGAGTCTATTTATCAAAGCAGCACCTGAACTACATATTTGACTTCCTCTGGCTTCTAATATTTATCACAGTCTTAAATCTAGCATTCTCCCGCTGTTCAGTTGCTCATACTTTTCACAGAAGTCTACTAGAAGTAAAGACTGTGTATATTTATGAAATGGTAGAGCCTTTAATTATAATAGGGTTTAGATAAGCTTATTCAATAAAATTGATTGGTTGCTATAAGTTACTGCACTTAAGGATTAACACTCTTCTTTGAATAAGAAAAAACTCCCAGCTTTAATCGAGTGAACACCATTATCTCAACTGGAAAGGCTCTGCTCATTTTAAAGAAACCTTTTTTTTAAGTATTTTACATTGGCAATGGAGAAATTCACATTTTAAGTCCTTATCTGTTGGAGAGTATTTCCTATTCTATCACTATTTTTTGGAAAAAAATTACCACTTGTAAGGCCAAAAATTTCACCAGAGACTGGCACAGTCAGTGAAATTAATTTATCATGGGTCATATTTACCAAGGTAGAAACTGAACTGAAATTAATAAGCACAGAATTGCATTCTTCTTTAACCACTTCAGCCCCGGAAGGATTTCACACTTTAGGACCGGAGCCCTTTTTGCGATTCGGCACTGCGTTGCTTTAACTGACAATTGCGCGGCCGTGCAATGTTGTATCCAAACAAAATTTGCGTCCTTTTTTTCCCACAAATAGAGCTTTCTTTTGGTGGTATTTAATCACCGCTGCGTCATTTCTGATCGCCACTATAAACAAAAGAAGGGCGACAATTTTGCAAAAAAACCCAAATTTCTTACTTTTTGCTAGAATACAAATAAAAAAAAATATAAAAAATCATTTTTTTTCATCGGTTTTGGGCGATTTATATTCTTCCTCATATTTGTGATTTAAAAAATCGCAATCGGCGTTTATTGATTGGTTTGCGCAAAAGTGGTCGCGTTTATGGATGATGAGAATTCATTTCTGGGGTTTTTATTTATTTATTTTTTACTAGTATTGGAGGCGATCTGTGATTTTTAATGGTACTGCAATATTAGGGCGGACATGTCGGAACATTTTGACACTTTTTTGGGACCATTGGCATTTATACAGCGATCAGTGCTATAAAAATGCACTGATTACTGTGTAAATGCCATTGGCAGTGAAGGGGTTAACCTGCAGGGGGCGCTCTAAGGGTTAACTGTGTTCCCTGGGCATGTTCTAACTGTATGGGGGCTGCCCTAACAGTGGAAGGGAAGTGAGCACAGCTTCCGTGTAAAGGAAGGCTGTGATCACAGTCCTTTCCCCTCTCACAGAACGGAGGTCCGTGTTTACTTACACGGACCTCCGTTCTTTCACTCCGGGGGGGCATCATGGGTAGCCGGTGGCAATCGAAGCCGCCGCACCTGCTCCCTGGCCCTCCCCGAACACGGTGAGTGCACGGGCGCGCCTCCGGCGGCGCGCGCGCACTCACTGTGCGCGATCTGGCAGCCGCCGTCGTATGACGGCGTTTTGCCTTAAAGAGCCACTCTGTCGCCATCAGATGCCGATCGGCGGTCAGCAAGTGGTTAATTATTTAAATACTGTAGTTACATTGGACCAGCTATGTATATACTATACCTGCGTGATTCCTTTAGAACCTGGAAATCATAGTAGTAGACATTCAGAGATTGCTTTGCATTTTCTCAATGAATTGAAAGAATTCATTCTGGGTGAGGTGACATCACACTCTCCACCTCGTCCAATCAGAGAATGCATTGTCTTTTTAGAGAAAATGCAAAGGAATCTCCGAATGATGCTTGTGCAGAGGAAACAACCTCCTGTGTTCACAATGCAGCAGAGCAGCTGCTTGATATGGGACCTGGAAGCTAGTTGAGATCACTGGAGCAGCGATGTCTACCACTGTGATTTCCAGGTTCTACAGGGATCACAGGTATATTATATGCATAGTTACTTTGGTCAAAGTTCCACCAATTTAACTACTGTAAGTAAAAATGTCCATATCTGAAATTCCTCTTTAAACATCCAACCATGTGTAGGGGGATTTGAAAAGGTTAAAGTTTCGTCATTAGACTGGTTGTTTGACATGACCATGCATTTAAAATGCACCTAAGCAAACAACACTGACAGGGTTTTTACTCCTATTTTATCTAGAACTAAAAAAAAAATGTTTTCCTATATATACACTTAAATCAACTACTTCCTTAACTACTTGAGCAAGTTCTAGGGGTTGGAAAAATGCCTTTGTTATTCTAATGCATTTATTAATGCTGCTGTAAGTACTATCTTTTCGCATGAAGGAACATTCTTTGAGGTATGGTGATCTTGCTGTTTGGATTGTTCATTTCATAGCCTGAAAATGTCATTGGTGCTTTTGAGACTAAAATGAATAAAAGTTCACCATCAAAATAAAGAGCAGTCCTGACCTGCAGGCTGAAAGTATGCATTACATTTCATGATTACCTTTTATAAATGTATATATAAAAATGTGATCAGTCTCCCAGCAATGGCTATATCTTTATTTTAATAAATAATGACAGTCTTTCCATGTAAGCCTTTCATAAAAGATATCTTCATTCTAAATTATGACAAAAACATTTTTATATTAATAAGAAATGTATTTGTTCTTCCCTGCTGAAACACAAACAATTCTATTACAAACAATCAAGAAACGGAGACAATATGACACATTAGGCACGATGATGGAGAAAGGCCATTGACAGTGAAGCGGAACAAAGAATCCGCACAACATGAAAAACCAGAACAAATTAAACAGTATTAAACAAATTGAAAAATGTTCCATACTACTCACAATAAAAAGCAGCATTAATACTAGGTAAACATTGGCCACAATACATTTTTACTGCAGCAGGTGCTGGCAAGCACTCAAGTGGCTTCTGCGCTAAGCATCATTTGACAAGGTGCTGTGAGAAGCAATGATGATGTGCTAAGTGCAATAGCCCATAGCAACAGAAACCAAATAGATTTCACATTAAATCAGATAAAAGCAGTAAGAAGAATGAGGGATTTCAGAGCAGCCAAAAGTAAAAGTAAAATTGTCTCAATGAACTCTATTTTCAAAACTAAGTGGCAACACAAAGTGGAATCAAATTGGACGCAGTACCAACCAAGAGAAAATTATTTCTAATGATCACTCGTACTAACTTTTGTACCTTATTTGTGAACATACATCTTGCCTGCCCTCAGCTACCCACTGCCTAGTAAATTGCTAACTGTGTGGTTTGGATCCCTACCAAATTAAAACAGGGGGTGGGTAAAATAATGTGCACACCAGAATTATAGGCTTAATTTTAGGCTACACTTAAAAAAGTGAATATTTTATTTTTCTTTGTCTATACTTTCTAGGTTGTATGTCAGTGTATTATATTTAGGGGGCATTTATTGATGGTTTTGGTTTTTTTTTTTTACTTAATGCAATAAGGCACATACGTTTCCAAACAGTACATAAGCTGCAACTGGCAGTTAAGACCATATGTCTCCTATCCCCACACCTCCAGCAATCAGAACCCATATCTCCTTATCACCACCCCCCCATCCCCCCCATTCCACCCAGCCGAAACACACATTCCCTAGCCATTATACATAAAGGTTCTCTTCATACCATACCCCTCCAACCTCAGAGTGAAAATCATTATTCATAAAAGTGTTCTTCTTGCCATTCCCCTCCAACCCCAGAGTGAACTTGCTTTTCTATATAATCTCTGGTCCGATCTACACCCTTCCCCCACAGACAGAATGCTCCTCCCCTAATCTGTCCCCACAATGATAACATTCTGTTCCCATCACTATTCTATGCTATTTTCCAGGCTTACTCTCTACTGCTCTCCCAACCATGTTCCAGCCATGTCCCCTGCCAAAAGAATGCTACCCTCTTGGGCTCCAATGGGGGCTCCTACAAAATGAGCTCATATCATAAAGCTTAAAAAATGAGTGACTTGTCAGACTTCCAAAGAGAACAAATCATTCCTGCCCATGTAGCTGGAGTGTCTGGCATTATAACAGACAAATTGTTTGGTGTTTCAAGAGCAAACGTCTCCACACTTATGACTTCATACACAAATCAAGGCTTCGTTGGTGAAGAAAAATAGTGCCCAAACATGAAATTTGATTTTAGTAATAGTAAGTAAAGTAAAGTGCACTAATTCTGCATTTATGAGCACACACCGATTCACTTTTTTGGAAATCTAAACATTTTAGTTGCCTGGCTGTCACTACTTCAATACTTCAATACTATTTCAATACTTTATAAGTCAATTATTCTTAGCAGCTATACAACAAGTAATGTTAGAATGAAATCAAACCCTCTGATCTGCATATTGCAGTCTTCAAGGTTGGTGATTTAAAAAGTCCTGATCTTACTGCATCAGCATAACAGTCAAGAAAGTAGCTTTTTAAGGATAGATGCCTCTATACTTTTCTTCTCTGTCAATCTCATATAATAATTTATCCATTTCATACATTAATATTTAGAATTTTGGATCATGGGTTTAGAAATGCTGTAAGTTGAAAGTAAAGAAGGCATTTGGAGGATCGGATGGTCATAAGAGCAAAGAGAACAGCAAGAGAAAACACCATGCCTCTTCTTAGATGCAGAAAAGCAGAACTTTTGTTTGTGTATATAATATATAAATATATATATATATATATATATATATATATATATATATATATATAGTCGGAGCCCTCCAATCGAGATGAATGTGAACCACATAAAGATGCCACAAGACTTACAACATAACATAGACCTGAGGTGTGCCCTGGTCAGCTGGTCGGGATGCCAAAAAGGGGGCATACCAAAGGTAAGAAATGGTTGATTGTAGAAGAGAGATGTGAAGGATGTGCCCTGTAAAGGGGTTGGGTGGGAGGGTATCGTGCACTGGAACCGACAAGGAACACAGGAGAGTGGGCTGCTTAAATACCCCCCTGGGCTCCTCCCATAATTTCAGGCCACCATACTGGCCTCCTAATATATACATACAGTACATATTCTAAATAAAAACACATTTAATTGAATTTATTTTTGTGGGTGAAAACAATTAAACATATGTTCCTGGCATGAATATAAACCCTTAGGATCAGGCATGTGGCTAACGGTTACGTTTTGTTCTGTAATGCATACATATTTATGTGTGCTTTTTTTATTTGGTCACCAGATATCAGCAGATACTACCATTATATATATATAGAATTCCTATGCAGGTTTGCTGTGATTGTGAGTGACACATGAGCAATCTGAAATTCCTTCCTCTACTGAAATAAATGCAATGGGCAGTGGACAGTAAAATAAGTTATGTAAAAATATTACTTGGATAGGTTCAATTTTTCACTGTTATTATACTTGTTTTTATAGTGACCTTTATACCTTGTTATACTGAATACTTTATTTTGTGCTTATTTGTGCATATATATAGGTCTTTCATCGCTAATTATTCAGAGTGAGTTATTTATTTTTTATCTTACTACTTGTTAAAACTGAACTCTAGTTAAAAATCTAAATACACACATAACAAATGTAAAGTGTATGTGAACTGTCTTACATGCCCATTTTTAAAATTCTAGTTAGCCAATAGCAGTCTTGTGATCCTGACACAGCAGTCAGGCATCATATCAAAGTTCTGAGCCATGAGTGAATAATGAATAACCTGCTCCTACGGTAATTTGGCATGGTAAACCCCATTACTTGCTCTCTTGAGTGAATGTTTGCATTGCCCAGGGTAATAGTGAACTGATAAAAAGTGGCCTGGAGTATATTTACATGATTACTGTTTACTATTGTCAGAAGCACAGAATGTGAGGAGGCCCTGAAACAGGAAACCATGAAAGCACAAAAAGCCCAATGGCCAAAGGCATGTGAGCTGTTTGCAGGTCCACATCACACTGCAGAGCCGTTACTGACTTAGTAAGTTGTTGGACCATGTAACTAGTTCACCAGGAAAGTCCTATGTTTAATGTTGTCCTACAGGGAGTCAGGTAGTTATAAATTAGTTGTATGCAGCAATTCATAGAATTATTTTTTTACATTTTATTGAAGATTGCAAAATGCAAAATAAACTAGGGTGTTAAGACACTGAATGATTGGATAATTCATAGTTATTCAATAAATAAAAAATATTCAGCGCACTAAGGTTATTCCAAAGAGACTAAAGAGATTGCCAGCTGAACACAAAAGAAAGGCAATTCATGAACCTTCTACAAGTCAAATCATCCAAAGAAATTTAGTGTGGCGCAAAAAGTGTCTCTGAATAAAATAATATATTACAAAGTCCATTAAAAAATAGTATCTTATGGAGAGTCAAGAACAACAAGTCCCACTGGTGAAACAGGTAATCATCACAAAAAGACTAGAGGGAGGGCTCCTTATTACCATCCAACTCGCAATGAAGGAGAAGGGTGGGCCAACTCTCCTCGTCACTATGCTACCTATCCCCATACCCCTAGGAATGGATACAGAGGGGGATATTCAGATAAAGGATATTAAACCAGAGCAGCTGTTCCAACCCAGAATAGATATGCCCCATTGCAATATAACCAAAATTCACGAGACCATTTTTTAGGGACACAGAAGTCTCCGAGGAGGGGTTATGTTCGACATACACCTCCAAGAGACCTAAATTGGAGAAGTCCCCTCCCCGAGCGAGGCCCAAGCTATGGCAATCGAGGGGAAAAAAGAAAAGAAAGAGAGGATCGAGAGGAGTAAGACCGATCCAAAAGGCAAAGACCCCATTAGGAGCTGGCATATACAATCTTAGTAGTATCACACTAACAGAACAAGAAACCAGAGTTTTGGATCAGGGCCTAAAATTCGCCCCAGTACGTAATCTAAATAAATTTCAGACATATATTAATATCCAAAAATACGTAAGAGGGTTGAGCATCAAAAGATACTTTCTGTCTAATCCGATAGTGAGATCAGACCCTCAGGTGTCAAGTATAAGTTCCAATCTTAGGAACAAATCTATGTTCAACCCCCCGGGCCCAGACAATAAATATTTAGAGGTTTTTAAAAATCTAGTCTGTAAAGACTTAAATTCCTTGAAAATAAAAAGAGTACAGGATCCTCATCACTTAAAAATAGGTATTACATGTCCACAGGAGAGGAATAATATTGTGATTCGGCCTGCCGATAAAGGGGGAGGCTTGGTCATTATGGATAAGTCATATTATCAAACAGAAATGAACCGCCCTATATAGTGGGGCCCTATAGCCACGCAGTTGCCTTGTAATATATTATTTTATTCAGAGACACTTTTTGCGCTGCACTAAATTTCTTTGGATAATTCATAGTAATTCATAGTAAGCTGCATCTCAATAATCCTCCTCTAAGCACAGCTATGTTTGTCCATGCAAACATGCATATAGGGACACAGGAGTGCTTGAAGGGGTATTCAACCCAAAAACAAATGCAATACACTGCAGTTTGACAATTCTTAGATGTGGTGGCTGGAACACTTTTCTTTTTTTCTTTTTTCCCTTTATTTTCACCTGGTGACCCAGCTGGTAAGTATGTTTTTTTCAACTTCCTTTAGCAGATCAAAAGTGATGGGGTGCATACTACAGTCAACTTTTATTCATTTGTATAAAACCTTAACACAGAACTTGACCAAAAAGGAGAAGTTCTGTTTGTTTGCCTCCTGCCCCCTCCTCTTTAGCATTTGACACTTTTTTTGAGGGGGGAACTGGTGCCTGGATTTTACAGGTGCCCCCCCCCCCCAGCTTCTGGGACGTATGACAGGTATCAGAAGACTGCAGGACCATTCAAAAGGCAAAACATGGCTCATACTTGCACAGAAGGAAGCTGGCTGTGAAACCGCAAGGCTTCATAGTCAGTTTTCCTTAGTTAAGATGCCAGTTCCTAAACCCAAAGCCCATTGAAGTATTGGCTTGAGTGAGGACAGTGCTCGTTAAATAGACAGGTAATGCTCTTTATATTAAACATCAGCAGCTACAGTATTTGTGGCTACTTTTATTTATTTTTTTACTCCTCTTTAAGGGTGCATTCACTTGCACAATTAGCACACACTGAGAATTTAGGAGGCAATAACCTGCAGATTCCTGCAGCTGGACTGACAGGTGTGTGCAAAGAGCTGTGGCAGCTCAACATATTCAATGCAATGACAGTCTGCCGCTGGCTACAGGTTTCCATACTTGTTCATAGAGCCAACAATTGCAGTTAAAGAAAGATGATAAAGCCCGTATATAGTCTCTCTGGCTCGATTCACGATTACTGCAGGTAATTGTTGGCTTTGTGAACAGTCAAAGAGCTTCACAAGCATCTGCCATTCCAGTACAGTAATTTGCTGATTCTTGCTGGTGGAATTGGCAGTGCGTGCTAATTGCCTGTCTGAATGCCCCCTCAACCCTAAAGAAAAAAAAGGTTTCTGTAATTGCCTAAAAAGTGTTAACTGAAGTTCAGCTTTCATTTTTTAGTCAAGTCCATCTAAATCTTCTAGCATAACTAATACTACTCTTCCCCCGATTCACAATGATACAGTACAAAGGTGTCTCCATTGCTCATCCAGAGGAGTGGAAACACCCTAAGGCCCCTTTCATATGGGCACCTCCGCTAAGCAGAATTCACTTGCTCAGTGGGAGATCTCTCCAATGATCCCTGCTGAGCAGCCAGATGACAGTCCCGCTCTTATCTACGGGGAAATCGGATGGAAACAGACCGGTGTACCCAATACTCATTCACATGGGGGGACTGGATCTGGGGGGCCCCTTGTTAAAGGGGGCTTCCAGATTCTGATAAGCCCCCCACCCACAGACCATGACAACCACAGCCCAGGGTTGTCTGGAAGAGGCCCTTGTCCCCATCAACATGGGGATAAGGTGCTTTGGGGTGGGGGGCATAGAGCCCCCCTGCCCCAAAGCACCAACCCCCCATGTTGAGGGCATGTGGCTGGTATTGTTCGGGGGGGGCGCTCGCTTGTCCCCCCATCCTAACCACTGGGCTGCATGCCAAAAAATTGGCATGGGGTTCCCCTTAAAATCCATACCAGACCTGAAGGGCCTGGTATGGACTGGGGGGGTGACACGCTGTTTCTTTTTTCTTTTTTTTATCTGTATTGCCGGGAGTCGGCAATACAATACAGCTGTGAGCAATTCATTATTGCTGCGGCATGTTCTATACATCACACAGATGTGCCACTTTACAGACAGACTAAGGGGACCCCCCAGGCACAATATTTAAAAGGAATAATCCATTTTTATTGATTCACTTTAAGCAACATTAAAATCACTGCTCCTAAAAAAAACGATTGTTTTTTATTTTTTTTATTGAAACATGCCCCCAGGGCAGTACCCAGACCCCAATACCCCTTTTATGGCCAATTACTTTTTACATACCCCTTTTTATGGCACTTTTTTTTATTCAGCTGTCAGCAGGAACACCCATTGACAGCTGATGACTCATCAGTTGTTAAGGACGCGGTGGCTGGCTTCCCGGCCCCGTTCCTTAATAACCAGCTTATACTGCACCATGACTGAGCAAAGCTTTGCCCAATCAGGGCACAGAATACACTGTGCAGTGCTCAGTGCATTGCAAGGTGTTTGTCGGGGTGAACACCCGGTGAACACCCTGCAAATTTGGGTGTTCAGAGTATGGCAGAACAGGCAAATGTTCGGCCCAAACTCATGCTAAGGCTGAACCGCGCGCCCATCCTTAGTCGGCAGACATGTGTTCACTGACATCTGCCTCCCCATAGAGGACAATGCAGGGTCCGATCAGGTCCACCTGAAAAAAAGACTGGTGGACCTGATCGGACAGCCTGTGTGAAAGGAGCCTTAGATAGGAAATGTATTACTGGCCAAATCGCCAGTTGAAAATAGAGAAATAAAACTAAATAAAAAAGACTAATGCAGCAGCCAAATCTAACAATTAGTACTCTCCAATATATTACATTTTTGGGTTTAATATTGCTTTAACTAAGCAAACTTCAGTTGAGGGGGAATTAAACCCTTGCTGAGATCAGGGCCAAAATTTCCCTTTACAGCTTGTAATTTATCACAGTACAGAAAATAAGTCTCTGCTGGCATACATTAAGGCATATTATGTGATTTGTGCTGATTTTTTTTAAATAATCCCAGTGGAATAACTAAGGATTCGGTAAAATTACATACATAGATTAATGCACACTGTGCTAACATGCTGTAATCACAAAAATGATGTCTTTCTGTTGGGCTTCAAAGCTGTGAAACTGGTTATGTGGTAAAAATTATGAAAAATATGTCTGATGAGTTTTTCATGTGTAGTTGTATTAGAAGTGTCTGCAACTATGTGTACCTTGTGTTTAAGCAATCTGAATTTCAGGCAGATATAAAAGCTCCAATGAAATCAGTGATGTACTCATTAAAGTGGAACTTCACTCTCCCAATCACATTGATTATTTTAACCCTCATGCTGCTAGCATTAGTAGATAGATAGGAAAGCTCATCATATTTACTTGTTTTAAACTTTTTTTTTACAGTTCTTCAGTTTCTTCCTGGTTTCTTACCTAGGCAAATGATGTCATACATCCTAGGAGTCTTCAGGAGGGGAGGAGAGGAGAAGAGGTTTTCTCAGCTATTCAGGCTAAAGCTAAGGGCAGATGGATTCCAGGATGTAAATGATACATGAATTATTTGCCCTTACTCAAGATGGCTGAGGTAGATTTGAAAGCAAAAATAATGGGCCACAAGATGTCAGTAAGTATGATGGGGATACTTCCACTACCACCATCTAGTGTGGTATTTTTCATTTTAAATAAATACAATCATTTGACTAGCACAAGGTATAGCATAATAACATTTGTTTTTTGCCATGCACATTCACAGTTTGAATTGCTCTGTGATGTTTTGCAAAACTACAGAGGATTAACACAATATATGTGTCCCCAAATGGACCCCCTTAGACTTTATAGGCAGAATAGTAGTACAAAGATAGGTAAATACAAATTATATCTTTATTATTTAAATGTTAAAAGTAGACAGATAGAAGTTATGTATGTTCAAAAATAGAAAATATATATTACAATACAATCAGTTGCACAGATCACAATATACAGTAGCTACAATACCCATATAAATGAATTGCATACATTTGTAGGCACATTAAAGTGGTACTAAAGAGACAAGACGTGTAGTGGTCCCGACATGTTTCGGAGTCATATCCTTCATCAGGGTACCATATATTTAGGGTATGGGTAAGATATTTCCGTCTAAAAGTATAATATACAGTATTAACATATAACATCTGAATAGGGATATGTGTTGCACTCACATGTGTTCTGAAGCAATGCAGAAGTAAAAGGGTCCAACCTCACGGTGGAAAAATCACACAACGAATCGCACACTGGCCACCAGGAGCACCTGGTGGCCAGTGTGCGCCCCCCCCCCCTCCTGTCCGTTTTGAACCTGACACGCACCCTATGTGTTGGAGGTCGGCTGAACTATCACTCATTGTGTGATTTTTCCACCGTGAGGTTGGACCCTTTTACATCTGCATTGCTTCAGAACACATGTGAGTGCAACATATATCCCTGTTAAGATGTTGTTACTTATATGATATATTGCATTGTGTACTATATGTTAATAATGTATATTCTACTTTTAGACGGAAATATCTTACCCATACCCTAAATATATTGTCCCCTGATGAAGCATGTGACTCTGAAACATGTCGGGACCCCTACATGTCTTGCCTCTTTAGTACCACTTTAATGTGGCTACAAATTTATGCAATTAATTTATATGGGTATTGTAGCTACTGTATATTTTGATCTGTGCAACGGATTGTATTATAATATATATTTTCTATTTTTGAACATACATAACTTCTATCTGTCTACTTTTAACATTTATATAATAAAGGTATCATTTTTATTTACCTCTCTTTGTACTACTATTCTGCCTAGGGGGTTCATTTGGGGACACATATTGTGTTAATCCTCTGTAGTTTTGCAGTTTATGTGGACATTGGCAGCATATTCCTCCCCTATCTGGATCCCGCACCCCACTATTTCTGCTATGTCATTTTTTCTTTTATAAATAGACCCCCGAGAGTCAATTAGGCTCTGCAACAGTTCACATGTGCTGACAGCAAATATGTTTGCAGAGAAGAGGACAGAGTGAGCACCTAAATAATATGCTCCTTCTAACTCATTGGGGTCAATGTACTAAAACTGGAGGGTGCCAAATGTGTTGTAGCTCTGCATAGAAACCAATCAGCTTCCATTTTTTTTCTTGTTAAAGCATAGTTGAATAAACTGAAGTTAAAAGCTGATTGGCTACCATGCAGAGCTACACCAGATTTTGCACTCTCCAGTTTTAGTAAATAAACCCCATTGTCTAACCAGCAAGCTAGGGGCATGTGTGAGTCCTAAAGTAATTTTAAAGCTGTAGTAGAGGTCCCAGACCCAGAATTACAAATACTGTGAAAGGCATTGTATATTTGTTTTTTAGCCTTACGTTCAGGTTTAGGCTTGATTCACATCTATGCATTTTTCTTTTCAGCATTTTTGCAGTACTTTCCGCATTGTTTACCGCGCTTTGCATTTTTTAACCACTTCAGCCACGGAAGGATTTGCCCCCTTCCTGACCAGAGCCCTTTTTGTGATTTGGCGCTGCGTCGCTTTAACTGACAATTGCGCGGTCGTGCAACGTTGTACCCAAACTAAATTTGTGTCCTTTTTTTCCCACAAATAGAGCTTTCTTTTGGTGGTATTTGATCACCTCTGCGTCATAAACAAAAGAAGAGCGACAATTTTGCAAAAAAACCCAAATTTCTTACTTTTTGCTAAAATACAAATCCAAAAAAATATATAAAAAAACATTTTTTTTCATCAGTTTTGGGCGATTTATATTCTTCCTCATATTTGTGATAAAGAAAATCACAATCGGCGTTTTTTGATTAGTTTGCGCAAAAGTGGTCGCGTTTACGGATGATGAGAATTAATTTCTGGGGTTTTTATTTTTTTTTTATTTTTTACTAGTAATGGCGGCGATCTGTGATTTTTAGCGGTACTGCGATATTTCAGCGGACATGTCGGACCATTTTGACACTTTTTTGGGACCATTGGCATTTATACAGCGATCAGTGCTATAAAAATGCACTGATTACTGTGTAAATGCCATTGGCAGTGAAGGGGTTAACCTGCAGGGGGTGCTCTAAGGGTTAACAGTGTTCCCTGGACGTGTTCTAACTGTGGGGGGACTGCCCTAGCCGGGGAAGGGTAGCAATCACAGCTTCCGTGTAGAGGAAGGCTGTGATCACAGCCCTTCCCCCTCTCACAGAAAGGAGATCCGTGTTTACTTACACGGACCTCCGTTCTTTCACTCCGGGGGGGCATCGCGGGTGGCCGGCGTAGATCGAATCCACTGCACCCGCTCCCTGGCCCTCCCTGGACACAGTGAGCGCACCTCCGGCGGCGCGCGTGTTCACTGGGCGCGATCTTGCGGCCGCTGTCATATGACGGCAATTCGCGCAGGAGCGCCACACTGTCGCCGTCATTTGCTGATCAGCGGTCGGCAAGCAGTTAAAAGAATATATTTTTGGGGGGGAAATTTTGTTGCTAGGCAGATTTAAAAACACAAAATGCAAATTGTAGCAAAAATTGCGGTAAAAGGGCGGTAAAAACACAGCACTTGCATTTTTCTTGCATGCCCATTGAAGTCTATTACATGCAAAATGCTGCATTTTGCAGGAAAAAAGTCCCCGACCCTTTCCAAAAACACAGAGGCACAAAAATGCATTGATGTGAACATTTTCCATAGGAACCCATGCTAAAAAAAATTCCCGACATTTCTGCAAAATGCATCAAAAACGCATTCGTGTAAATGGAGCCTTAAAGTGACCCTTTTTTCTCTCATGCAGGACAAAGTAAAATGATCCCTCAAAGCCTAGGTTTAGCTGAAACTAAAAACAGAAAAATCAACACTAGGGACATAACTTATTGATAGTATGATGCATCCCTTTTCCTGATTCTTCTGCTTTCAGTAGAAAACCGTCCCCTATTCAGACATTCAGATATCACGTGTAATCCATAGAAGTTGTAATATAGGCTGGCTAGGGGTGATAGAAAAGATGAAGGTTTCTACTGAAAGGAGAAGAATAAGCACAAGGGCCAAATCATATGAACCATAAGTTACGTCCCATGTGCTGATTTCTCTATTTTAGTTTTAGCTAAACTTAGGCTTTAACTACCCCCCCCCCCCCCCCCAATTAAGGGTATATGCTAATTTGATGCTCCTGCATCACAATTTTTTCAACTGGGACTGGGGAAAGAAAACTCATAACCAGTGGTTCTCAACTCCGGTCCTCAGGACCCGCTAACAGGCCAGGTTTGCAGGATAACTGAAATGCATCACAGGTGATATCATTTGCTGCTCAGTGATTGAAGTGTTCTAGTCTGCATCTCCCCAAGGTAATACTTAAAATCTGACCTGTTGGTGGGTCCTGAGGACAGGAGTTGAGAACCACTGCTCTAAACCAATATATTGAAGCTCACACAGGACTATGTTTTTAATCATGTGGGAAAGGGCTCATTTGCCTCATGGGACAGCATTGTGACAAACACAAGGCCCAGTGGCACTGAAAACTGGGTTACGTGGCCACCCATACCCTAACAGGCTGGATTTTTTTATTTTGCTCCTGGCAGCTGAAAGCAGTAGCCATATTATAGAATAAGGTAAGTGCATGCTGCTGGTAAGTAGAGAAGTTAAAATATGCCTAAACTCAAAGCAAATGTACAGTTTGCTAGTCCCTGGTTTGGTGGCTGCATTTTTCAAGCTTATGTTGCTGGTAATCCTGCAAATAACACAATTTCTGTCCCTGGGTGGCTACATCCTTTATCCGCTGTGTCAATGGAGGGAGCCATGG
Organism: Glandirana rugosa; assembly: GCA_018402905.1. NCBI lineage: Eukaryota > Metazoa > Chordata > Amphibia > Anura > Ranidae > Glandirana > Glandirana rugosa. Next base: position 442,220 of record BLSH010033900.1, on the reverse strand, counting down.
TTGTCACCCTAGGCTGCTCTCCTGATATATGCTACAAACATGTATGTCTTCATCTCCATAACATACAGGGCAGGTCAGTTGGTAGTTAGACAGAAATATATACTTCTGGGCAGCTCACAGGAAGTGACATGGGCACTACATTTCTGGCAGGACTAACAGGTAATATTTGTACTTAGTGAAAATACTCTAAGCTTGAAAAAAAAAAAGAAAACTAAGGCAGCCAACACATCTAAGGAATATAGGATGCAATATATCACATTTTTTGCATTTAACCACTTCAGCCCCTGAAGGATTTCACACTTAAGGACCAGAGCACTTTTTGCGATTTGGCACTGCGTCGCTTTAACTGACAATTGCGCGGCCGTGCGACGTTGTACCCAAACAAAATTTGTGTCCTTTTTTTCCCACAAATTGAGCTTTCTTTTGGTGGTATTTGATCACCTCTGCATCATTTCTGATCACCACTATAAACAAAAGAAGAACGACAATTTTGAAAAAAAACACAAATTTCTTACTTTTTGCTAAAATACAAATCCAAAAAAACATCTAAAAATTTTTTTTCATAGGTTTTGGCCGATTTAAATTCTTCCTCATGTTTTTGGTAAAAATAAAGCAATTGGCGCTTATTGATTGGTTTGAGCAAAAGTTGCCGCATTTACGGATGATGGGAATTAATTTCAGGGGTTTTTATTTTTTTTTTATTTTCTACTAGTACTGGCGGTGATCTGCGATTTTTAGCGGTACTGCAATATTGCAGTGGACATGTCGGACAATTTTGACACTTTTTTGGGACCATTGGCATTTATACGGCGATCAGTGCTATAAAAATTCACTGATTACTGTGTAAATGCCATTGGCAGTGAAGGGGTTAACCTGGAGAGGGGCTCTAAGGGTTAACTGTGTTCCCTCACTGTGTTCTAACTGTGTGGGGGCTGGGCTAGCAGGGGGAGCGGAGGGATCACGGCTTCCATATGCAGGAATCCTGTGATCACATCCCTTCCCCCTCTGTCAGAACGGAGATCCATGTTTATATACATGGACCTCTGTTCTTTCACCGTGGGGGGGCACTGCGGGTAGCCGGCGGTGATCGAGTCTGCCCTACCAGCTCCTTGGTTCCCCCGGAACACAGTGAGCATGCAAGCTCCTCCGGCAGCACGCACGCTCACAGTGCGGGATCTTGCAGCAGGTTTGCGATATCGAGCTACCTTGTCGCCGTCAGATGCCAGTCGGTGGTCGGCAAGTGGTTAATTATGCTTTAAGAGACCCTTTTATTTTGCACCTCATTCAATTGTCACTTCAGACTAGCTTTTGTAGAAACTGGCAGTTTTGTTTTTTAAGCTTTAGGCTACGTTTCCACTATTGCAACCCCAAAGTCGAGCAATTTTGCCACAATTTTTTTGCCGTGATTTTGCAGCGTTTTTACCGTGATTTTAATGCAACTTGAAGCAATGTCTGTGTATTCTTGAGGTCTATGAACCTCAAGTCGCATTAAAGTGGGACCAAAGTAGTGCAGGGACTACTTTGAAGTCACTGCGACTTGAAGTCACACAGATATGAACGGTACTCATTGGAAATCGTGGGGTACGACTTGTCATGCGACTTTGCAGCCCCAAGTCGCAGGACAAGTCGCACTAGAGGAAAACGTAGCCTAAATGAGCCTATTTTTAATTATTGCAACTATAAAATGATAGCATTTTTTGAGATGTACTTTACAAATAAATAAATAAATTAGGTTATAATACCCATGAATATTCAAGATGCCAATTATATGCAGCACATATTCTGTATTCAAATTATTACGCAGATGAGATGTATGTAAAAAACAAGGCTTTCTACATAAACAGCTCAGTAAATGTCACACAGTATAGTCTGGGGACTTTTCTTAGCTGACCTCAAATTTTGTCCTTGTTTACTTCTTTCAAATCCTTCCTGTTTTCCTGTGTTAATGTGAAAACCTGTCTTAATTGTTTATAGTGACAGCAATCTCACCCTATACAGTTCACAGGAATAAAATTGATCTCTCATTGATAATGAGCAAACAATTGGAGCTGCAGCAGAAGAATCATCCATTAATCCAGGCCTGAAACCTGTGCTTACAGGCCGCTGGCTGTTATATATGTCTTTTTTTACATACCCTGCACCACAAATCCATATTACATATAGAGAGATAGATCACAATTTGCTGCAGGTAATGAAGACTGATATATGTGCATGCTTTGATATCTTCTGGCCTATGAAATGTAGATTGAACCACTATTGCCTTTGGAATAGGTAGAAGTTTAAAAATTGGCATTGTAAATGGTTGTGTCAAGTTCAAGCACACACTTTTGCAGGCTTTCGATTGCCTCCTCTTGCATCCTAATGATGTTGGCATGATTGGAATGAAATGGATTTTGTTTTGTTCTGTGCTGCTTTGCTTAAAACAGAGGAATCTTATGCTGGAGGAAAATGTCATGGAATTTGACTAAAGATGTTCATTTCTGGAAGCACAGCTTTATATACCATATAAAACCTAGAGGGATCGGCCTAAGGATGCTTTCATCAGCTGGAATAATAGAAATTATTTATGTCAGCATGCTTTTTTTGGCATCTGTACATATAGCCTCCTTTATATGGACTGCATGTTTACTAATGATGTTATTCTTTATATCCTTATGGCTAATGTTAAAGTGTAGTTCCAATCAATTTTTTAAAGCAAACCTGTGGGGAAAATACCTTTTACAAGAAGTGGCCCATGCAGACAAGGGGCCCCAGATGTTTAACCAGTTGCCCATCGCGGATCGTGAGCGTGCGTGCGCTGCCGAAGGCGCGCTCGCGCGCTCACTGTGTTGGGGAGCCAGGGAGCAGGTAGGGCGAATTGCTCCCCAGCAGTGGCAGAACAGGGGTCAGTTTATGTAAACACATGGATTGACATTCTAACAGGGGGAAGGACTGTGATCATAGGCTCCCTGTGTATGGGAGCAGCGATAACTCCCCTCCCCCAGCCAGCCCAGCCCCCACACAGTTAGAACACACACAGGGTACACAGTCTACCCTTAGAGTGCCCCCTACAGGTTAACCCCTTCCCTGCCAGTGACATTAAGGCCTCATTTACACTGTTGCTGGTAAACGGACGTTTAGAGGCATTTGGGCATTTTTTTCAGCTGCCTCTATGTTATCTTATCAGCATATTTACACAGGATCTTTTAAGGTCGTTTCCAGGCAGTTGAGCTTAAAGGCTTTTTTTGTAATGCAAAAAAATGGGTTCAGACACCAGTTCAGAGGCATTTGAAATGCCAAACAGCTTGTAAATGCCGCTAAACACACCTAAACGCGGTAACTCGCATCTAGGACCGTTTTGTTTACAGGCGTTTACATTTAAAAAAAAAATTAAAATGCTCCTAGACTCGAACGCAGCAAAACACGGCTAAATGCGACTAAACGTGGCATGCAAAATGCAGTAAAATGCCAGTTTTAGACGCCGTCTTCTAGCTGTAAGAAAAAAAAAACGTTCCGGGGAGGTTGAAATAGCGTCCTGTGTAAATGGAGCCTTATACAGTAATCAGTGCATTTTCATAGCACTGATCACTGTATAAATGCCAATGGTCCCAAAAAAAGTGTCAAAATGGTCCGACATGTCCGCCGTAATGTCGCAGTACCACTAAAAATTGCAGATCACTGCTATTGCTAGTTAAAAAAAAATTAATACCCCATAAATATATTCTTATTATTCGTAAACACTGCGCAAACCAATCAATATACGCCGATTGAGATTTTTTTTACCAAAAATATGAGGAAGAATATAAATCGGCCAAAAACCAATGAAAAAATTAGTTTTTTTATATTTTTTTTGGATATGTATTATAGCAAAAAGTAAGAAATAATGTTTTTTTTGCAAAATTGACGCTCTTTTTCTGTTTATAGTGGTGACCAGAAGTGACGCAAAGGTAATCAAATACCACCAAAAGCTCTATTTGTGGGAAAAAAGGAGGCAAATTTGGTTTGGGTACAATGTCGCATCACCACGCAATTGTCAGTTAAAGCGACGCAGTGCTGAATCGCAAAAGGTGCTCTGGTCCTAAAGTGGGAAATCCTTCCGTGGCTGAAGTAGTTAAAATACGCTGAATCATGTGTGGGTATGTGTCTCATGTTTACTTTTCTACATTTTGGCTTATCTCCAGCCAAATAAGCCGGGATGCAGGAATGGGGTTGCCACTTTTTTTTTCAAGCCAAACACAAACACTTTAGCTGTGCATAGTAATTTTTTATTTTTAGTATAGGATTGTAACAGACCTGGGACACCTTTGGGCACTCCAAAGAGCATAGTAATGCACAAACATAGTGCCCCCTCACCCTCCTGTCAAGCCCCATTCCTGTCTGAGTAATGTGTCTGGGTTTCAGGTGGACTAAAACCTGGACACATGATTCAAAAACCGGGTCAATCCTGGACAGGTGGCAACTTTATGCAGGAATATAAACAAGTCTTCAACCAGGCTTCATGGGTAAAATAAAAGGCACACAGGTAATGTATTTGCATTGAAGGTAAACTTTACCAATAACAGCTTGATAAAAAATAATGTTCTTGAGCACGGAGCATACATTCCACATAATAGTTACATAATATTTACCAACATGCCTCCAGCATTGCTCCTATTTTTCCTTGATGGAGGCTGTTTTGCTGTAGCCCAGTACCAATGAGCAGCAGTAAATCTGTCATCAGATCATCCTCTAGTGGCTCTGATTTTTGGCACAATGCCTATGTGCAGTGCAGGGTGAGACCGTGTAGTACTGTATTTTAAACAGTATAGAGTATGCACTTATTGTTAATATTATACATAGCTACACCTACAAAAGGGCTCTAGCAGAACTTAAAGCATAACTAAAGCCAAAACTTTTTTTATAGTTTTGAATAGAGTGGAGAGGGATTAGAATGCTTGTCAGTTATTATTGCTTTCTGTGTCCTCATTAAGGAAATTCTGCTTAATATTTTTCCTGTTTATCATTATCATTGAAAGTGAAATTACAAGATGATCCCAAATTTTGGGTTGTCCCCAGAAAAGTAATAGAGGAGAAATCTTCTAATGGGGACACTAGTTCTGGTGACCTGGAGTTCCCCAAGGAATTCCCTTAAATAGCAGGGATTTCCTCTCACTTCCTGTTTGGCTGTGGGACAGGAAGTGAAGGGAAATCTCCGTGATGGGACACAAATGGCAAAAAAAAAAAATGGGGCAGGGGTTATAAGCATCCCTTACTGTATCCAAAAAAATGTTTTGCCTATAGTTCTACTTTAATTTTCTGACTAAAGTTTCAGTCTAAGAGAGAAGACTTGGAATAAAAAAAGTAAAAAACATTCATACTTACATCTATGACTGCAGAATTGCTGCAGCTGTTTCCCACTGGCTCTAAGCCTGAGAACTGAAAGATCACATGACCGCTGGTCATTCAGTTCTCAGTCTTCTCAGAGTGGATTGCAGTGACTGTCAATCATCTCTGCTCTAATTTTCCAACACTCACTGAAGTGAAAGTTTGGAGAGGGGGCAAGAGCAGCTGGCTCAGGTTCTCAGTGTCATGCTAAGAAGCTAAATCAGCTGCTAATTTGACATCATTGTCGGGATCCTTGCAGAGCCTGGAGAAGCTCTGTGGTGTTAGCTGACATGATTCTGCATCACAGGAGAGCACAAGTAAATGCAACCCTATGACTAGGAAGAGAAGTATGATCAATAAAGGTTTTTCCATTCTTGTCTTTTTGACAATTTCTTGTCTGCATGGGCCAATTTATATAAAAGGTGAATTTAGCCTTTAATACTTTTCTTCCCAGCAGCACAATCTTATCTTGCCTGCCTTTGTATTTGATCACTAGGAGCGAAGGAAATACCTAGTATGTCCAGTTATGAAGAAGCATGTGACTCACATCTTTTCCTCTTATGTGACAGAGCAGGTGTTTGATGATTGGATCAATGCTCTCACATGGGGGCAGAAAGAGAGAGAGTCCTCAGTACAGTGTAGGTATCAAATAGAGCAACTTGGAGCTCATCTCTGATAAGCCCCTCATCCACAGACCCCTCACAGATCTGTCCCAGTGATTTGTCCTTGTGTTCATTAACATGAGAATGAGGTGCTTTGGTATCCCTAGAAACGTGCCCTCCCATGTTGAGGGCATGTGACCTAGTATAGTGCAAGAGACAGGACACACACTCAAACCCCCTTTCCTGAATTTTAGGTGTCCTCACTATTTTTTTCTTTCAGGATGATCCCTCTTAAATCTTTACTAGACTGGAAGGATCTGGTACAGATCTCCTGCGGAAACAACACAATTTTTTTTTTTGCTTGGGGGTACCCCTTTAAAATTCGTACCAGACTAAAACAGTTTGCCTGATGTTGGCATGATTAGAATTTAATGGACTTTGTTTTGTTCTGTGCTGCTTTGCTTAAAACAGAGGAATCGTATGCTGGAGTAAAATTTCATGGAATTCAACGAAAGATGTTCTTTTCTGGAAGCACAGCTTTATATACCATATAAACCTAGAGGGATAGGTCTTAGGATGCTTTCATCAGTGGGCATAATAGAAATGGTGCCAAGCTGACACTCCCAATCTGCCCACCCAGGGGGCTGGAGAAGCCGAGGGACACAGTCAGTAAACCGGGCCAGGCTTCCCACCAGCAGGACTCTTAAGCTTCCCACTGCTCACCAGATATAGAGATTGCATGGGACACAGAGCAAGGAGATGAGGAGGAAGCACTTATATCACTTTCAGGAGAATCCATTAGTGTAGCATCTCAGGCTGAGCCCACTTTGCATTCCCATGATACAGAACAACCTACCCTGGGTGAAATCTTGAGGGAGGTCAACAAATGTATAGCTTCCATTAACACTCTTAACCCCGTAAGACCCTATGATGTAATATTACAACATCAATTTTAACTCTACTAAAATTACACAGCATTTTTTTCTCGTCTAAATATCAAATTTACACAATTAGTAGGTCCCATCGTTCAGCCTAGCACTGCTATTAGATGGTAAAATGTGTAAATAGACCTGTTTACCTGGACATGAAGTCAGTCAACTTGTGAACTTGCCTTGAAGCACAAAACCAGACTTGATAAAGGAAGATTGTGATTAATAACATGTCTAGATCATGCATATATCACGGTACTGTTGAATGCATTGATAATATTAGATTTTGAGTTTGTTATGTCTGTGTTGTAATTTTACAACATTGGGTTACAGGAGTAGCAGCATTTTCCTATGCATCTTGCAGTTTTTACTCATTCCATTTGGTAAAAAAGCCATAGAAATACTGTTTTTGATCATTCACAATACCAGTTTGTGATTAGATCAAAATGTAATGGTTATTACTTTAAAAATATAAGTTTAAATTAAGTTTCCCCACAACTCCCTGGGCTCCTGGACATGCTCAAGGAAGATAAGTTTCTCTGCTTCTCTTCCTCATCAGCTCAGAGATGTAACAAATGATGAAGCAAGGGTAGCAGGACAATTGCAGTCAGCTAAAAGACACTCCATTATCAGAACTCACATGCAGGAAGCTGGGCAAGAGCTTAATAGCATGTAGAGTATTTTGAGGAGCCAACTAAGGTGGTGAACCTCTCCCCCAATTGCAATGAGAGTACTCTAGTTCCAGTGGTGTAGGAACCCTCTGGTTGTTTGCCGGTGTTACCAAAGCTGTCTGGGCTTCACTGAGAGGGATGCTGCTTGTGAGGATAATTGAAAGTAGCTGTTTGTGTTCTGAACTGTTTCACTGAAGTAGAAATTATCAGCTAGACTCTCTGTTGCTATAAGATCTTATAGGGACTATGGTATAAAGCCACATGTTACCTCGACTTAGCCACAGAGACATTGCTGTGAGTAGTCCATGTTTGTGCAGCTTCTATAATCAGTTTTGTATTATTCTGCAGTGTATGCATGTTTTTGCCATCCTGAATCTGTTTTGCATTACTGATGCTAACTTTGCATCTGTTTAGTAAACTACAAGTTATGGTTACTTGATGTCTGACCATTTGTCCATTATCTATGCTGTTACCTATTTACTTCCCAGCGACTTCTGATGTGGCTGTCATCACCAAAAATATTCCCAGGGAATGCAGAGCAAGCCAGATTTCAAGGGAACCCTCTACACGCCCTTGCAAGAGCATATTCTCACAAGATAAGGGCTGCATTGTTTTACTCAGGGTGACATTATACTCATCTAGGGAAACCTAAGCAGAAAAGCAATCCAGAAGTGGAGGTTCTAATGTATTCTTCACATAAGATTGACAAAATAGAGCAAGACCTGAGGGTTGTTGGAAGTTCCTATGGTTTTTTAACAGATACGATTTATTGAAATAATACACATATGAAATACAGGGAGACAAAAAAGTCTGCACAATCCAGAACCAGCGCATAACAATAAGATACACAATAGATCATAACAGCAATCCCAGAAGACACATAAAGGGGACAATCAAGTCCCATACTCAGTCAGGTCCATCTCTAGAGGAAACAATAAATATACAAGGGGGGAAGGGGGAAGGTAAGGGTCAAAGGGAAGTTCCTATGTTTAATGTATTTATCTGCAGCTTCTCATATTGCTTATTTTATGGTGCAGCTTTTTAGGCCTCCTCAGTACAGAAAAGCTTGATTCTCAAGGAAGGAGGACCTTTTCTAGACATTACACCTTAGCTACAAGAATAGACAACTACACTGAGCAAGATTATAAACGCAACACATTTGTGTTTGCCCCTATTTATCATGAGCTGTGATCAACAGTCATGATCAAATAATATGACGGACAAAACCTCAGAACACCACTATCTGAAATAAAAATGTTTTTGTGGTCAAATCAGTATCTAAGCCTACCTACATGTGCACTCATCTCTTTTCCTCTTTTGTTACTGCTGGATGAAGTCAAGTGGAGTTTATTTATCAGGCATAAACACATTAAATTTAAACGTAATGTTTCACTTTTGAATGTTCTTATATTCAATACTATTTTTCAATTTCATTGGAAGTTAGCCTTTGGTTATTAAGTCCCAACAATACTTGCATATAAAGCTTTTTTGGAGCTGTACTAGCTGGAAGTCAAAGGTTAGCCAACCCCGGTTAGCATATAAATTGCATAGATTTCTGCACTGTTTTATATAGGAATGTGATTGAATAATTTTCATACCCCTTGTCTAATCCACACATCATTTGCTTTGCTGCTGTAAAAGCCTTGCCATTATTTTTTTCTATACCTAAACTGTCTATTGTGCTTCTCTTTAATTTGATCATTGTGCTTCTCTTTTCCACTACCTGATGACCCCTCCGCACAGCCAGCTACCTTCTACAATTATTTTGTACAAAAAGAGAAATCTGAATGACTAAATTCTGCTCTCTCAAATTTGTGTAAATACATCCATAGTGATCTCCACCAATTTAGAGGTTCCTCTTGTTGTTACTTTTATGGAACAACCTAAATAAACACTTTCATTCCAGGATTTTCACATAATTAATACAAAAATGCAAAAGATCTTAATGCATGCATGTTTGATACATTTTGTAATTGCTGAAAGAAAAGCTCTGCATGTTTTTGTAGCAAATGCTGTAGATTCAGGCCTGTATTTAACATAATGACACTGGTTGACCAGTGCTTAGGGAAGCAGAATAAGAAGAGCAGCATTTTTAATGTCCAGGTATGTTGTGAAATATGTTTATTAAATGTGGATTTATTTACTTTTGATGGTCAGTGGATAGCAGTAGGTAGATTTGAAGCTGATATTGGACTGAATAGAAGCTATGGATTTGCACACTGCCAAGCACAGCCAGTAAACAGCAAGGCAGACCTCACGGGGAACCAGTCTATCAGTGTGCCATTAGGGCTTATTTACACTTCCTTCACCTTCAATTCACATTAAAGCTCCTACTGCTTCAACATGCTTTTATGATGTGCTTTTGATGCTTCGGTGAGTCTTCGGTGGTGCTTCAGTGATGCTCTTTTGAAGCTTTGTTGAAGCTTGGCAGATGCCCTGTGTGTTTGTTGATAGCTCACATCTGCAATTTCTCCAAAAAAAAAGTAAAGCTAAAGCTGAATTAAAGCCTCTCAAAAGACACAGGTACTTCAAGTGACCTTCAAATGAGCTTTGTCATAGAGTTCTATGGAGGCTTTGAAGATGCTTTGAAGCACCACTAAAGCGGCATGGGGTAAAATTTTTGGAAGTGAAGCCGAAGCAAAGCAAACACAAGGTGTAAACAGGACTGTAAGCTAACCATTTTATTTAGCGACATGAGCTTTGACTGACATTAAGAGAGTTTTAACAAAGTGTGTCTGAAGCTCTATTTTGAAGCAAGTGTAAACTAGCCCTTAGGCTCTGCCTACCCCTTCTACAAAACTCCTAAGCCATGTGTTTGCAAGAGTTACAGACACAGTGGCTGGGGAGTAGTGGAGGGATGTAGCACACTGAGGAAGGAGTGTCTAGTATGCACAGTCTATGGCACACTTTATAAATTATCCCCAGTGTGTTTTCCTAAATCCCTGCTACAGCCCAGCAGTTTTATATCACTTTAAAGCCAGATTGCTTGGCAGAAGCTAATTGTTGAATGTAAAGTAAAACTAGTTGTAGTTAAGAAATATGTATAGAACATTTTCAGAAAAGAATGCTGGGTCAGATGCATTTCATGGCATTTTCAAGATGGTTGCACTGCAGTCTTTTTTGTAATGTGACCTAATGACTGCTAAATTGAAATCCACTGACTATTCATTAGGAGAAGTAAAAATCAACTAGGTGACTCAAATCTAAATCTAAGTAGGGCTAAGCTTACACTACAAAGGCAGCCGGATAGTATTGCATACCTTCCAGGGCCACAATGCCTTGTTTCACAGTGCTGTAAGAATTATACCCTCTGTCATGTCAGGTAGACCGTACTGCCCACTTAATGTGACCCATTTAACCACTTCAATACTGGGCACGTAAACCCCCTTCCTTCCCGGACCAATTTTCAGCTTTCAGCGCTGTTGCAGTTTGAATGACAATTGCGCGGTCATACAACATTGTACCCATATGAAATTTTTATCTTTTTTTTCACACAAATAGAGCTTTCTTTTGGTGGTATTTAATCACCCCTGGGTTTTTTATTTTTTGCTCTATAAATTAAAAAAGACTGAAAATTTTCAAAAACAATGCATTTTTCTTCATCTCTGTTATAAAATTTTGCAAATAAGTAATTTCTCTTCATAAATTTTGACCAAAAATGATACTGCTACATTTCTTTGGTAAAAATAACCCAAATCTGAGTTTTTTTGGTGTTGGCGGACAGACAGATGTGACTGGGACAGACAGATGTTTGGGGACTGTGACAGATGTTTTGGGGACATACAGATGTTTTGGGGACTGTGACAGATGTTTTGTGTATGGTGACAGATGTGATGGGGGACATACAGATGTTTTGGGGGCTGTTTTATGGGGACACTTATGTGTATGGGGACAGGGGTATCAGTGTGCTTGGTGCACTGTGTGGGGGGCGATCTGTGAGAGCTTTCTGCATGAAATCAGAGATTTCATGCAGAGAGCTGTCACAGAGCTGCAGATCCCCCCCCCCCGCACTGAGCTCTCACTGAGCTCGGCAGGGGGAGAACTGTCACAGAGACGTTCGTCTCTGTTTACAATGTGACGGCTGTGATTGGACACAGCCGTCACATGATCGGGAGGGCCGATCAGAGCGCCCATATCCCGATCTCTGCTCAGCTGGATCCTGTGATCATAATGATCACAGGATCCAGCCGCAGCATGCCGCGTGGCTGCGCTGCAAGTACCCATTCTGCAGGACGTATATGCACGTCCTGTCAGAACGGGGAAGCTCCCACCCGGCCGTATACATATACAGTGGCCGGGTGGGAGGTGGTTAAGTAATAGGGCCACTCCACAACTTCCCTGAAACCATGTTAAAACAGGCAGTGAGGAGGCCTGTCAAATGTGCTCTAAAAAAAGCAGTCCTTACTGAATTTAATACAGCAGCCAAAATATTTTATAGCTGATATTGACATTGATTGTTTGTATGAGTTCAAAACTGTCCAGCTGGTAAAAAAAACCTTTTATTTATAATAATGAGAAAAAAAAGCCGGCACTCTGGAACTGCGATATCAAAACTTCTTTTATTCCATTTCGTCCATACAGAGGAATAGGCTTACATGTTTCGGAAACATGTAAGCCTATTCCTCTGTATGGACGAAATGGAATAAAAGAAGTTTTGATATTGCAGTTCCAGAGTGCCGGCTTTTTTTCTCTTTTTTATGATGGACTTCAACTGGAAGAGAGAAGACTTCCTTAAGCCAGAGCACCTGGGAAGGTGTGCTGTTTAAAGTCACGGTCAAGCTACAGCTGGTAGATTTTTTGACTTCGTATAACCTTTTATTTATGTATTAGCTAACTATTCTTTCATGATTACTATTATTATTTACTATGTAAAGCAGAATATTTCTTGCCTATTCTTCCCCTTTTGCTCTAAATACCTGGTATCATAAAATATAGCCTTACAGTAACCACCATGCTGTAGATAGAAAACTGTTTGGAACAAGCTTCTTGCTTACAAAGGATTATGCATGCAATTATAGGTCACCTGATACACATATACATATTCACTAATGAGATTTTCTCTGCTGATCAGGTTTGTTTCATTAACTATTTATGAGGATTTACAAAATATTCATTGCCATGTCATATGTAACTGAATGATTTGGTTACCTGCACTTCTGCTTCCATTTGGAACTGTTTGAAGATGCATTGTGTATCACTAACAATAACAAACCTTCAACTCTGTCACTTACATATTAGACATCAGGCATTTTTTTTATGTTTATTAAGAATAATTAAATTGGAACACCTGAAAATTTGTATTAAAATGTGACTGGGGCAAAGGAAATGAGACTGTCTGTTATATCAAAATGTATTGCCATTTTTACGGACTACAGATTATACATTCACTGTCTCAACTTCCAAACAATAACAATCACTATGTGTTACGTAGAAGTTTGTCAAGGTTTACCTTCGTCTTCACGTCCATTGGTTTAGTAAGTCAATGTATACTGTACCGTTACTTATAAAACATTTAGGAGTATTTATCAATTACTTTGTTTGGACTAGTCGTCTCTTTTAGAGTAATCACTTATACATATACACATAGTCCACTGGATATTAACGTACGTATTAGGAAACATTCGTTCTTCGAACAAGGTTTGTCAAAAGATAGATGTCGTACCACCAATGACATTCCGATATAAAATACTATGGTCCATAAATC
>BLSH010033900.1:392403-424320 GCA_018402905.1 Glandirana rugosa | reverse complement strand
AACAAGTAAAGTGGGTAACTTCAATGTAAATATATATATATATATATATATATATATATATATATATATATCTAAAGTATTCAATGCATGCTGCTGTAGCAGACTGAAGATGATTATACGCATGTCTCATGCATGCAGTGAATTCTTGGGATATGTGGACAATATGTGAGGAGAGAGGTGCTATGAATGACAAAGGAAATGCTATAAAACAAATGTGAGATGCAATATTGCCAGTGAACCACCTCAAGCTGTAATAAATGAGTATGTACTGAAAAATGGGTATATGGGAGTGCATAAGAATATCTCAATGAATGGGATGTGAAGTGCTTTCCAGCTAAGTGTGCTTGATGTGCCATGTAACGAGGCAGTGTAAGAACCGAGAGCCTCCATGTGAGTCCTCCTTCTTGGATCCCCAGCGGGTGCTGCCGGCTGCTCCCCTAATGCCATGAACAGGTGACTGGTTATGTGAGCGTTAAGTACGCTCGGCATGCACGGGCATCTCCTGGTCACTTGTGATGGAAAGCCTCAGCCTGGTGCACAGCCACTGCTGAAAAGTGGAAACCATACAACAGTCTGGAACCATGCCTAAGCGTGAGGACATCATGGATAACAGACATCACACGGCAGGCAGGTGTCATGGCACCAATATGCAGGTGGCTCTACATGTCTTCAGACAGGGAGGTACAGCAAGGGAGGGAACCCTCCCCTTCGCATATTGCAGCTCCCGGGATGAACAGAGACCGCAGCACATTCCATGAGTGGACCACAACGTTGACCAAGGATATAGTGAACATATCACAATGGATTTATATGTTTGGCTAGAGTGACCTCACTCAAAGTCCCATGGGCTATATTTTCTCTTTCTCTTTTATTGGCACAAGCTAAGTATGCATATCTCATGTCTGATGGACCTGAGTCAGTGCAACTACAGTGATCCTGCGATCTTATGAGTCCTTCTCGGGTTCTTTTGGAGCAGCTTTGCCTTTGCACATTGACCACAGGGGGCCAATCACTTGGCACTGCTTCTATTCATAGAACAGAGTAGAATCGATGTACTAAAACTGGTCAAGTTCTGCATAGAAATCAATCAGCTATCAGTTTTTTTGGTCAAAGCTTAATTGAACAAGCTGAAGTTGATTTTGCACTCTCCAGTCTTAGTAGATGAACCCCCTTGCATTTTTTCAGTGAATGCAATTCATTCTCTGATTGAATGAGGTGGAGAGGAGGGGTGGTGCTATCAAAAATTCCACTTCATGACTGACAACAGAGTTACAATGCAGGGTGATGTGTAATATATATATATAGTCACGGTATGTTTTAAGTTGAACATTTACAGCGTTGCACTGCATTATTCATGATTCTTTGATTTCTTTGATAATCTTTATGTGTTTTGGTGTTAGCTAGTTGTATTTGGTACCAGATAATAGAGGGCAGCGCAAGAGCACTTCTGTATAATAATATGCTTGGGTAAGGGTCTGTTATGAATTTGGGGAGGCACTTTTTTTTGCACCTGGGGTTCTCCTTAAAACCCATCAAGACTACTTTCTAATGGATAAGGGTCCCGTATGGATACATACAATAATATATTGACCCAATACAATATTTTTCATCTTAAAGTGATTGTAAACCTCAGACATAAAATATAAACAAAGCATACGCTACCATAGTGTGTACTTGTTTCAATTAAAAACACTAAGTGTGATTTTTGTCTGCTGCTTCGCTGCTCTGATGTTGGCATTAATCACTTCTGACAACTTTTCCTGACACCAAGACAAAAAATGTGACATGGGAGGGATCTACAGCTGATTGACAGCCTCAGTTCCTGTGTGCTGTGTGAAGGGGGTGTCCCTCCCCTCCAATCAACTGGCAGAGCTCTCCTCACTGAGCTCTGCAGTGCGCAATTTCAGCTCTCCATCCCCTTTTTTCTGACAACTCAAACACGCTTTATAAATTCTGGACTTTGAATAGATGTACAAAAGAGAAAACTGCAGATAAATAGATACAACATATGTAGGGATATTTGATTCATATCTGTATATAACTTGAGGGCAGTCACTTCACTGGATATATTTAACCACTTTAACTGCTTGCCAACCAGCCGCCGTCATTATACGGCAACAGGTCGGCTCTGTTGTGCGAATTGCCGTAGCTGTACGACGGCTCGTGCAGGCACAGTTGCGGGCAGGAGCATGAGCTGTCTGCCTGCAACCCATGATCGCCTACCTCAAAGGCAGAATGGGGATCTGCCTATGTAAACATGGCGGATCCCCATTCTGTCAGAGGACATGACTGTGATCCACTGTTCCCAGTGATCGGGAACAGTTAGATATGTCATTACCCTGCCAGCCCAGCCCCCACACTGTGAGAACACAGTGATGGAACACAGTTAACTCCTTGATCGCCCCCTACAGTTTAACCCCTTCCCTGTCAGTGACATTTACACAGTTATCAGTGGCCATTTAAAGCTCTGATCGCTGTATAAATGTCATTGGTCCCAAAAAAGTGTCAAAAATGTCCGATCTGTCCGTCGCAATGTTGCAGCCAGGATAAAAATCGCAGATCGCAACTTTTTTGGAAAAAAAAAATCGCAGATCGCTGCCATTAATAGTAAAAAAATAAATAAATAATAAAAATGCCATACATCTATTCCCATAGTTTGTAGACGCGATAACAATTGCGCAACCCAATCAATATACGCCTATTGCGATTTTATTTACCAAAAATATGTAGAAGAATATAGATCGGCCTAAACTGAGTAAGAAATTTGTTTTTTTACATTTTTTTGGGATATTTATTACTGCAAAAAGTAGTACTTGTTTATAGAGCAAAACATAAAAACCGCAGAGGTGATCAAATCCCATGAACAGAAAGCTCTATTTGTGGGAAAAAAATGGCATCAAATGGCATCAATTTCATTTGGGTACAACATCGCATGACTGCGCAATTGTCAGTTAAAGCGACACAGTGCCGTATCGCAAAAAGTGCTCTGGTCATAAAGGGGGCAAATTCTTCTGGGGCTGAAGTGGTTATAGGGACAGTACACATTGGAGTTAATTTACTAAAACTTGAGGGTGCATGGTAGCCAATCAGCTTTCAACTTCAGCTTGTTCAATTAAGCTTTGACAAAAAAAAAAACAGGAAGTTGGTTTCTTGCACTTTCTACTTTTAGCAAATCAATCACATTGTTTACAAAAAGGTAAACATTTGAAAATATCTGAACCCTTATCCAGTAGATAAAGAGTCTGGTATGGATGTGGAGGGGGGGGGGGCACTGTCATTTAGCAACAATAACTTTTATTTTTTATTTTACTAAATATAGTTACTAAATTTCACTTTTGCTTGAGTACTTTGTATTCGTGCACCATTTTATGTGCAGGTTTCAAACATTTTTAAGCATGTCATTTAAAGAAATTCTGTATTTTTAAAAACCATGTTCCCCGCCAAACAGAATTTTATTTCATTTTTTTTTTCTTTTTTGCATTATTACATGTCTCGCACGGTAGTGCCCAGCTACCTGTGCCCTTGTTTATCAAAGACATGAAAACTGGCCTAGAAAAAGGCCACAAATGGGCCACATAGACTTTAAAAGGGATTAAGTGTTTTGTATTTGGTTCACAGATTTCAGGCTAGGTTCATGGATCCTCCCGCAAATCCAGGCAGTTTTCTCATCACTACTGCTTAGCAATTAGCACAATTCCCCAGAAGTGCATACTAATGGATTAAGAATGTCCTGATGTTGACATCATTGCCTAACAATTGATGTCATCATCAAAAATATATTTTACTCTCATTTAGCTACCTTTAAGAAAATTCCTTTATAGATAAACTACTTGTATTTATAAACAGGTGAACTCCCAGTGGCTCATTGACCACGAAATCCACGGATCTACAATTCTATAGCACTGTCTCCTATGTGGACATGAGCTCTATTATCCCTATGAAAATGATGATAATATTGATTTCTTCATACACTATACTTCATAGGATTGTATTCCTCATCAGTCTATAAGTATTTCAGTCAATGAATGCCAGACTGAAGCACTAGATCACCCAATGTGCTTTCCTGAATCATAATAAAAATTTGTAGTATAAAAGAATTAATGTTGCTGCAAGGACTTACTAGCTTACTGTTCACTGAGCTAATGGTTTTGTGTGGACGTCTATGTGCTAATGTTATTTTTCTCTTTGCTTTAGGGAATTGGATCAGGTTTCAGTGAGACAAATGAGTGGGCTAGCTAGAACCGGGTGCTGATAAGAAACTGGGCTACATATTACTCAGAACTCCTGTGGGTGTTGAAAATGCTTTCAGCTTTATTGTATTTTTGGTTTGTTTGGGCAGGCACTTTGTTTACAGCTTTCTACCAGCCGAGACATGCATATCTATTTTGGCTTCTGAGTGTTGTGGCAAGCCTACTGTTATTCGGTATAGAAATATAACTAATTACTATATTTTAATTGCATTCTGACTACTGAAAACACAAGTCACACATTCGACTTGTTTATGACAGCTTAAATAGAGCTTACATCACATTGAAACCAGCAGTATCGCTTGTAACACTCTTATCGATGTGACCCCTGTTTAGGAAGCCATTTTTCAAATCCTTGGATTTCTCATAAAATATGAAAATCTAAATTCAAGTCTCAACTATGCATTTTTTTAGTATTTGAAAGCTGGGAAAATATAAAATTGCAGTTTTAATTTCTGTGTGGGACTCTTTTGGGGAGATTTTCCCTCAGTTTCCTGTAACTATGATACCCGTACAGTAAATGGGGGTAGCAGGTGTCATGGGAAGCTATGAAAATACTGTTGTAGTAATCTACATGCAGGGTGCCGGACGCATGGATTTCAATATTTTTTTTTAAGAACATGTTTAGAGCCTGAGGCTCTAATTGGCTTCAAAAAAGGGTGGGCTCAGGGTACAGAGCACTTTGCCTTGAGCCCACCCAGTTGTGTGACATTAGTGAATTAATATTCGTAATTGTCGTCCTACTTCTCCTTCCGGCCAATCTGGGAGGAGATTGGCTGGGAGGATTCCCCTCCCGGCAATCTCAGGGGATTGTGAGTCACGTGGCCATCCGGCTCAACCAGAGGCATTCGTTTGGTGGCTATTAAAAACATGTGGCGGATGGCTTCCCCTATCTGCTGAAGAAGTCCTGCCTAGGACAATACTCGTGTGGAGAACCGGGAGGTGTACGTCATGCCAGCAGCAGCCACCTATAACTGAATGTCACCACACACATCACGGAGTATAAATGTTTGGAAACTTGGCACTTGGTCTAAGTGCCTTTGCATGTGAGTGCATTTATTTTTATATTAATAAATTGTGAACTTATACAGAGAGCACTAGATTTCTTTTTACTTTTCATAAATCGGAACATCTATGGTTTTATGACGTTTTTATGCTGGACTGAGGAACCTAGGATCAGGATGATCATCACATAAGAGCTATATATCTCTCTGCCAGTTGTGGGAAAGGCTTGAATGACCTGTCTGGTTCACCCAGGGGTCCATGCAAGGAGGTGAGCGGCCTGTGTGATTTATGGTGGAGGTTTTTTTTCACTTGGTCTTGAATCCATTCCATTGAGGTCTACTGTCACCCTGTGGTGGATGCCTCTCCTGCAATCCATCTCTCTGAATCATGGACTATGGACTGCTTTACTTGATTTATTAATTTAAGCTTTTAGTGAGCGCTTCACTGTTATTTCTTGTAAATAGTCTGAGCAGGCTACGAGGCCAGGGTGTCAGATCTTCCAGCGGTACCGTGTCATCTGCCTTGGATTGGTTACTGCTATGATCCTCTGGAGGGTCGGATAGTGTGGGTGGCTATCGTGGGGCTGGTTTAGTGAAGAACATCTGGGCTGCCTCTCTGTACTTCTCTGTGGCTGGCCTTGGTGGTAAGCCGCAATCTTAGCTCGCATGGTCCGAGGTCAAACGAGTAGTAAAACCACGCTTTGACATGTCAGCTAAAGACAAGAAGGATGTTGGCAGTTCTCCCGGGATCTAGGCTGTCTCCCTGTAAGAGCCAAATTGCAGGTGGAGGTGCAGGATACACACCCTCAGGATAATCGTACAGAGAATTGGCAGAGTTGGCAGAGCTAGCAGACCAAGCGTCCGGCTACATCCGCTGCCAAGCCACGCCTCCCCAAGAATCACATTTTAAATACAGACAATTCAAACCAATACCTCTAATCATTTTTTTTTTTTTTTTTTTTTTTTTTTAATATTAAGTTTTTATTGAAGTTTAAAGTGAAGTACATAATAGGGTTAAGTACATAAGCAAGTATGCAGAGTATATGCGATACATAAACATAAGCAAATAAGGTAGCGTTATCTCATTGGCATCGTGAACTGGTGTAAATAACATTCTTCATTAGCTTTAACTAGGATCAAATAACCTTATATTTATCAGTCCATATAGACCAATTTTTGTCAAAGGCTTTTCTGTGTAGTGTATTTGTAGTTAGTGCACGTTCGTAGTAGTAATTTGTCTGTACCATTTGCAATACTTCAGTTATGCGGGGTGGTGTTTTAGACTTCCATGTTTTCAATATCAGAGTACGAGCTGCTAGAAGTATGTGCGTGATCAGGCGTCTAAAGTTGGGTGAGTATGTATCTATTCCAATGTGGAATATGGCTAATTCTGGGTTGGGTGTCTTGATGTATCCTGTAATTGTGGATATGTTTCTGAAAATCTGGTTCCAGAAGCTGGAAAGATGTGGGCACTTCCAGAAGGCATGTAGTAGGTTTCCCGTCTGTCCGCACCCCCTCCAACATAATGAGGAGGTGTCCGGATAGATTTGGGCCATCCTGCATGGTGTTAAGTACCATCTGTTGGAGATTTTAAATGACATCTCCCAATGATTGTTGCAATGTGAAGCCTTGAGTGTTTCTCTGTAAGCTGACTTCCATTGTTCCAGTGTGAAGGTAGACCCAATATCATCTTCCCATTTAAGATTAGCTTTGTTTTTTTGAAATATGGTCTTATTTTGCAAATTGTTATAAAAGTGAGTAATACCTTTGGTTTTGGGTTTTAGGTTTGAGAAGTAATATTCCCAGGCATATGTTGGAATTTCTAGCTGTGGTACCGGGTGGTCTTTTAGGAAGTGTATTATGCTTGTATATGTGAGTTGGGCTGTCGCGCTTAACTGGTATTTCTCAGATATGTGCTGTATGTTGCCTGGCTTCCCTTCCTGTAGTATGTCATTGATGTGACTTATACCGTGTTTTTTGAGGTGTCCTGTGGATATGTGTGGGACCATTACCTCTAGTGTTTTTAGTGGGAACTCATAGTCCACCCTCCTTTGGTTTGTTTTTTGTTTTAGTAGATGACGCCAAGCCAGTATGGATGCTTGTATGGTAGGTGGGAATTTGAGTATGTCCCACTTTTTCCACTTGTTGCTCATTAACAGTGTTGGGAGGTTCTCTGTGGGTTGCATAGCTTGTTCAATTGCTGTCCATACTGGTTTGTCAGTATCTGAGAGCCAGTGATATATTTGTTCTAATCTTATTGCCCAGTAATAGTCCTTAACAACTATTGCCCCAGCAACTCCACATTTTTTGTGTACAATCATGGTGTTTTGTGTGCATCTGACTTTTCATACACATCCCTTTAGGAGTCTTGACAGGGTGTCGATATATCTGTTTTGAATAGGTAGAGGTAGTACCCTGAATACATACAGTATCTGGGGGAGAACCATCATTTTTATGGCGTTGATCCTACCTGCACATGAGAAGTTGCGTTGGGAGATATTTGTGAGCATAGGTTCGATTTTGGTGATAAGTGAGGTGAGGTTGGCTTTTATCAATGTCTGGGGGGATTTTGTTATGGTTAATCCTAGGTATGATATTTCTTTATCGTTCCAGGCATACTTTAGGTCATTTTGTAGTTGCGCTCTATGATTGGGTGGCACTCCCATGTCTAGAACGAGAGATTTTGCAAAATGTACTTTGCAATAAGAAATGTCGCTAAAATCAGACAAGACCTGATGGGCCAGTGGGAGAGATTTGTGGGGATTTGTGAGCATTAGGATCGCATCATCTGCGAATAGCGTTATCACATGAGATTCGCCTTTAAAGTTGAAACCTGTGATTTGAGGATTAGTTCTCATCTTTTCAGCTAATGGCTCTATCAGAAGATTGAAGATCGTGGGCGATAGTGGACAACCCTGTCGAGTTCCGTTTGTGATGTTGAACGGTCTGGAAAGAAACCCAGATGTGTACATTTGAGCTGTCGGGTTAGAGTACAAAGCCAGTATTGCAGACAAAATTGGACCTTGGAAGCCGTATCTTCTCAGCACTTGTGTCATATAGGTCCAGTGGACTCTATCGAATGCCTTCTCTGTGTCTATAGAAAGGAGCAGAGAAGGTGTTTGGGATTTTAAAGCAGAACATTGAATATCTATTATTCTTCTGGTGGCGTCAGCGGATTGTCTCCCCCTCACAAAACCCATCTGGTCTTTTTTGATTAGATGTGGAAGGATGTCTGTGAGTCGTCTGGCCAGAAGTTTTGCAAAAACCTTAACGTCTGTGTTTAGTAATGATATCAGTCTGAAGTTGGCCGGTGTGTTTGGCTCTTTCCCTGGTTTTGGCAGGGTGACCACGTAAGCTCCTAGCATCTCTTTTGGGAATGTAGATTCTTGAGTGGTTTGAGTGAATACTTTTTGCAGGAAGGGGGTTAACACTGTGTAATAAGTTTTGTAATATTCCTTGGTTAGGCCGTCTGGGCCTGGTGATTTGCTGTTAGGGAGAGACAGGATAATTTTCTCAATTTCCTTGTGTGTGTGTATTGTGCATTTAGTGAGTCCTTTTGAGATTCCGTGAGTGTGGGGAGTTTAATTGACTCCAGGAATTTCTGGATGTTTGTTAGAGTGGGCTGTGTGGTGTTGGGGTCCTTATTTAAGTTGTATAGCTCTTCATAATATTCTGCGAACTGATTCGCAATGTCTTTTGGGTTGGTGATGTTTTGTTTGTTTTGGGGGTTGGTCAGATGGGATATTCTCATTTTGGCTCTTACTTGTTTCAGCCTATTGGCCATGTGTTTTCCTACTCTATTGGTGTTTGCATAGGAGTGTATTTTTAGTTGTTTAATGTATCTGTCGTATTGCATAGATAGGAGGTTTCTCAGTTGGTCTCTAAGCCCTGCTAGTTTTTGTGAGTTCTCTTTAGTGGGGTTTTGTTTGTTCTGAGTTTCTAATGTGTGGATATTTGCTAACGTTGCGTCAAGGGTGGCAGTGTATTTTTTTTTTGCTCTAGCCCCGAGTTGAATTAGGATGCCTCTCATATAGGCCTTGTGGGCGTTCCACAGTGTGGTGGGGGAGGATACTGAAAACTCATTTGTCAGAAAGTATGTTTTGAGATGTTTTGAGATGCTGGGAAATTAGTGGTGAGCTTTGTGGGTCTTGTATTAATTTGGTATTGCATCGCCAGATGGATGTAGTGGGTGGGACATTCCTTTCTTCGATGACCAGTTGTATTGCAGCGTGGTCTGACCACATTATATCATGGATGGAAGAGGATCATATGTTCTGTAACAGCCACTTGTCTGTCAAGAACATATCAATTCTGGAATATGAGTTATGCCTGTGCTGGCAACGCCATACATCATAGAGGTCCTCTTTGTGCATAAGGTGTTGGAGGGAGTTGGCGTGTCTTTTAGATTGTGTGGTAGAATCCACATGAGGGTTTGTTGTCAAATTGAAGTTCCCGCTTATAATGAGATACCCATATTTGCTGGTAGCAATACGTTTGAACACCCTGAAGGTGAACCTTATTTGGTGGGTATTGGGGGCATATATGGTCACCACTGTGTAAGGTCGGGAGTTGATATTGCATTTAACAATAAGGAAGCGACCTCCGGGGTCTGAGATCTCCTCCTTTAGTTGGAACACCAAGGTGTGTTTGAAGGCCAGAAGTACCCCTCTCTTTTTCTCTTTGTCATTGGCTTGGAAAATGTTCGGGTAGTCTTTATGATTGCATTTAGGACCTGTGTCTCTCTGAAGGTGTGTTTCCTGTACGCTTAGAATGTCCACTTTGTAAGTGGTTGGGTATTTCCACAAAGTGTGCCTTTTGGCGTGGTGATTTAAACCTCTAGCATTGATAGATACGCATGTTATAGGCATGGATATGCATCAAGGTGAGGTGTGCTGTTCCAGTGGTTACTCACAGTTGAGAAGATACGGTCTGGTCGGTCGGATCTGGTGTACCTGTTCTGTTCACGATGATAGAGGGTCATGAGGACAGATCTTGCTGTACCTTGTTGAAAGTATCAAACAAATGAGCGTAGAAAACATGTTAACTTCACATAACAAGTTCAAAAGGGCGTAACTACGCCGGTAAAAAAAGGGTTCAGATTGATGAACCATAGGAATTGCTTGTTTCCTGGTTGTGCTAGGTGAGGGGGATAGAGAATACATTACTTCTTATGTAGAGTTACATGTAATGGTCCTCTAGCCTGGGGATTAAAATTGAAAGTTGTGTAACTATTGTTTGATTTTAGTAGCTTCGGATGTGTTTCCTGTTGTGTTTCTTGTGCGTGACAATTTGCCACTCGGGTTCCCTGGGGTGGGGTGGATTTGGCTGGATAGGTGGTGGCAGTGGGTCTGATAAGATGCCCCATTTAGGTAGAATATGTATGCCTTCTTCCATTGTCGACACTGATACCGATTTCCCTTTGTGGGTGATGAGCAGGTAGCAGGGTACTTCCACTTGTGTACTATTTTATGGTTCCTTAGGGCTTTTGTGATCGTGGCTAGGTTACGACGCCTCTGTAGAGTATGTTTGGAGAGAGCAGGCAGAATCTGCACTGTGGTATACATTGAGGGTAGGTTTTCTGCTTTTTTGAAGGTTGCCATTATTTGCGCCTTCACATGGTATAAATGGACCCTGAGCAGGACATCTCTTGGTACTTCTGCTGCAAGGAAGGTCGGTTTTGGGAGCCTATGTATCCTGTCTATAATGAGGTCTTGTGTTGTCAATGATGGTACAAGTGCAAAGAAGAGTGTTAGCACATATTGTTGGAGTTGTTGGGGGAGGATATCTTCGGGGATACCTCTGATTTTGAGGTTATTCCTCCTCGAGCGGTCTTCTAAGTCTGAGAGCTTGTCTTTTAGCCAGTTTATCTCATCTGTTTGTATGTTATGTGCTTCTATTAGGGCATTAAAGGATATAGTGCAATCTCCCATGGTGTTTTCTAGGTGATTCACTTTGTCCCCCATTTCTTGTACTTTATCCTGGCATCTCTGGACACTAGATATGAGGTTGGCTTGAAGAGCTGCACGTAAGGACAACATCATGTCCTTATGTACTGTGTCAGATACTGGCTGACCCGTTGTTGGGAAGGCTGCTATGGGATCAGGTCTCCCTGTACTGTGGTATGGTGCTGCGGCCTGTGCGCCACTCACCTCCATGTCCTGGCCGTCCTGTGACTGTGGTGGGGAGTGTTTGCGGGCTTTGGACTTTGCAGGGCTCCTTACCGTTGGGCTGGAGTTGGCTGTGGATGGCCCACTTCCTCCCCTGCTGCTTGTGGTCCGTTGTCCGGCTTGTCGTGGCTGAGTCCCACGGCTTGGGCCTGGTCTCCTCATGTGGAGCCGGCGCCTCCGCCATCTTGCCTCTACCCCTTGGAGATCGCAGGGTAAAATCCCGGAATTTTATTGAGTTGTGGCGGCGATTTCCTCCGGCGTGTCATCCCGGAGGTTCATTGGGGCACGGTCGGTGCTGCTGGGCTTTTGGGTCACGGCTGTGTGCTCCTATCTCCTGCTTTTCCCCAAAGGCTAAGCAGAGCTCTGCGATCAGGCGTCCATTGTAGAGCTCGGCGGCCACGCCCCCATTTTTGTATCTTATTAATAAACTTAAGTGGACTTGATAACTACTCCTGCTTCCATCTCTTTACAGTCCTATTTCTAAAAACGAATGTACATTTCAACACTGCTTATATGATAGTCTTAAAGGAATATTAAGAACAGCTATAAAACACAACCTATGCTTGAGTTTGTTTTCATGAGCCCACATAGTATATTTTATGCATACCATGGGGAGGATCATTTCCTTTCTTTTTCTGTTTTCATGTATTCCACTGTCTTGAACACTAAATAAAGTTAAAAGAGGTGTGTAAAATTGAACTGCACACACTTCTACAAGTTAGTAAGTTACTCCCCACTTGAAAATGTCGATGTGTTTCAAGATGCAGGAACAATCAGTTTTTGAATCATCTGTGTTTTTACTTTTTACTTTCAATAACCTTTACCTTGCTGGCTGCAGTAGCAATAAATATATCCGACTTTCAAATGTTTTATTGTCAATTCATTCATTTCTTCCTTTACCACTAGTATTGCTTTTGTATTATGGATCTCTCTTAACACTCATTTCAGCACCTTGCAGAAAATCTATTTTGGCAGAGTCAGGATGAGTTGCCTACTGCCAGACAGTGCCTTCATAGTTCCATATTTCCGGTGTTCATGACATTTGTTGCGAGGAGGCAGAGTGCAACACAGAGTTTTCTGTCTCTCAGGTGTGTAAGCCACTTAACACCACATTTGACTGAGCTCCCTGTAACAAGTTAAAGAGATCATTGGAATCACTATTGGCATCATATATTGGCAGCTCCCCCCACTGCTAACCCTGCAGCATTCCCCCTTCCACTGACCATTGGGGCTCATGCATTCTTCCATCCACCTGCTGCTTATGCAAGGGCTTTCCTTCCACTGTGCTTTAACCCTTGGGCATTTCCTTCCACTGGCTGTTGATAACAGAACATTCTTTCTACCACTATCCAGTAGCTTAGGTCGGACTAGATAACATTTTCTAGACCAGAGGTTCTGACCCAAAGGGTTGCTGACTCCCCATCCCATCAGAGTGCATGGAGCTGGCACCGGCAGTGCAGGAAGTAGGTGGCCACGGAGGGAGGAGGATCCGTAATAACAGATGCTTCATCTGTAGCATCAGCTCCTATCCAAGGTGGATGGATCTTTATAACAGCCTGAAGCCATGCCAGCAGAAGCTGGAAGAGGAAAAGGTCAGTGCATTCAACATCACATACACTGCACTTTTGCAATGGATATATTAGCACTTTCCTGTGGGTTGGCTGCACTGAGCCATAGACTTTTATTATATCTGGGGCTATATGCAGGCTTGGTGCACTTTTTGAAAGCATGAAACGCAATAGAATTCTATGGCTCTATACAGCTAACCTGCAGAAAAGCTACAAATGCACTGCTCTGTATCCATGGTGTGGGTAAACTGCAGCACATCAGTGTGAAACCATCCTTATAGGGGCTCAGGACAGTAAGGGCTCATGTACATTTGCGGTTTGGGGGTTGGTAAAAGCCCATAGTCCTGTGACTGGTTACCAACTTCCTTAAGTGGCCTTTGCTCTTTAAAAAGGTTGAGCACCCTTTCTCTAGGCTACTGCTCTATGTAAGCTGTGCTGTACAGTACACACTCCTTCCTAAGGTGTTTATTTTCTCAACAGTCACTGGTTGCTAAGTAGTTGATAAATAGTTCCCAACTGCTTTAATGAAAACAGATCAAGTAAGAAATGTTGACTAAATGTTGCATCTTGTGACATCACAGTTGCCAGTGTGCTTATGTCAGCTTTCAAGTGATGTTTTAAACCCTCCAATGGCTGGTGCAATAGTGTATAGTAATGTAGCAGTTTCATTCTTTAAAAAGTATTCTTTGTCTTAAGTGGGTATGAGTGGGAGGATCGCTGAACTGTGCTGAAATTCTGAATAATAATCCAAGCTCCATTAAATTTAATAGGAGACACGTGTTTAAAATCAATTCTGGTCATTTTCAAGGCTAATAGGTAAAGGATTGTTAACCATTGGAAGCTGGACACTGCCCTGGGGGACATGTACCAATGCCAATTTATTCATGTTTTTAATTCTGTTTGGTGGGGGCAACCCTAATGTCTAATCTCTTTAAATAACATGACTGTGGAAAATGTATTTTAAATGCCTGGTAAATTATATTTTCCTGCCACTTTGTTTTGGTTAAGTGGTTAAAGAATCCCTTGAACTTTGCCTGACCGTTGTCTTAGTTGAGGGCATTTTATAGATTTTAGAGCGGGACCACACGCAAAAAAAAAAAAAAAAAAGGCATGGGGTTTACCCTAAAATATATATTAGGTCCTTATATTTGTTGAACATCTGGTAAAAATTGTATGGAGGACAAATACAAATAAGTATGGAGGCTTCCCAAAATCCATATCAGACCCTTATCCATTAATACAGCCTGTCCAGGAGAGGTGGGGGGAAAAGGCATGCATCCCCCTTCTTGAGCCATACCAAACCATATGCCCTCAACATGGGGTGGGTACCTTATCAGGGGGATTCCCCTAGCAAAGCACCTTCTCCCCATATTGATAAAGGCAAGGCCTCTTCTCACAACCCTGGCTTGGAGATTGCTGGCCTGGTGATTGTGGGGGCGTGCAAGCAGGGGGCTTGTCAGAATCTGGGAGCCCCTTCAAATAAAAGAGTGCACCCAAATACCACCACCCCCCTACACAAATGAGTGAGGGATGCATAATACCCCTGGTTACTCATTGACAAAAAATTGCAGTATAATTACCACACAGACACCTTTGACAAGTCCTTTATTAAAATATATATATATATATTAATACCTAAAACATATCCTACCATATAAATAGGTTGTTAATCATGTCATCCAGCGATGCAGATTCTTGTCAATCAGGATCAGTCAGGATGGGAAATGTTCTTGACCCATCAAATAAAACTTAGTGACCATGCCCAATGATCTGATGCTTTCAGGCTCCATGTCAGCTCCGGTCTGAATGCAAACTGTGAGCTATCTGAAGATATTGACCAAATATGGTAAAATGATGAGATGTCCCCAGTACTCCATTGCAAACATATACACTCATTTATTAGTGCAATGTCCCTTTAGTACAAAAAAGCCAAATATTGTGGGCCAAGCCGGGTTGCTTCCTCAAGGTGACATTATCACTATGTCACCTTGCAAGACTCAGAAATGTTGGCTTATTTGGCTCATGTGACATTGCACTAATAAATGAATGTATATGTTTGCAATGGAGTGCTGGTGACATCTAATTGTTTTATTGTGATTTGCATGGCACCTTCCACTGCAGTCACTACGAGCACCCATCTATCATCAAGGTCGAACACCAAAAGGAATGCTGACCTCATCCTTTGAATCAGTTGCCCAAATATGGTCACAACCATATTTGGTCAACAATGTTCCCCAAGATGCCCTCTGCCTTGTTTATAAGCTGGCAGGCAATGGGATGAAACTTGTGATTTATTAATATAAACCCTAGTCATTAATTAATTGGTCAATTACCAGAACAAAAGAAGAGTGTCATTTTTCTCTAGTTCAAAACAACTTTTATATGACTGAAAATCCCTAAAGTGGAATTATGCTTTAGTATGATACAGTGGTAATGGAAAAGATTCACAGTGCAACATTTTGTTTCAAAGTATGAAAGATTGCTATTGCTATCAAAATTTAAATTAACTGTATTCATTAAATGTCAAATGAACCATTGATTTATTACTAAGAAGGATAATTAATTAACTAATGCTACTTCTTGAGAGCCTTTACAGTACAGTGTGTATGAGCAAGTACACATGTGAGCATGTGTGTATATTCTCTCTGTGCCTCTCTATGCCTTCCAGTCTATGGCTAAAATGCTCACATCAGCTGCTTCATTGTGGATTTCTATCTTTGCTTGGTTGCTTTTAAATTGCTCTAAGCTCTTCATTCCCTCTGAACTTGTATAGCTCAAGCAGAACATCTGTACTTCAGGCTGTTCACAGTGCACCTCTGGAAAATCTTGGAGGAAGCAAGACTATTAACTAGAAAAAGAGTTAAAAGTTTGAAAAAAATTGAGCTGAGCATGAATACTGTTGGGAGAGAAAAGTAATCATTTGAAAAATAGTACATTTCTCCAGGGTATTCAGACCACGAAGAATTGAATCCCTGATTGATCCCTGAGGGTGTCAGAGGATATGTAAGCATGGCCAACAGAGTGGAAAACCAGTGAGTGTCAGCACACAAAATTATGATGAAATAAAATTACAGTCCGTTCTCCATAGGCACACTCTTACACCACAATAAAACTATATGCACATAGATAGATAGATAGATAGATAGATAGATAGATAGATAGATAGATAGATAGATAGCCATTAGTACACATACTGTAGCATGAACCTTATTTACATAAAGTCCAAGATTTACACAGGTCAGAATTCATCAACAACATAGCTGAAGTTATTAGCCTGATGGCTCATGTCCAGTTACTAAACC
Source organism: Glandirana rugosa (assembly GCA_018402905.1). Classification (NCBI taxonomy): domain Eukaryota; kingdom Metazoa; phylum Chordata; class Amphibia; order Anura; family Ranidae; genus Glandirana; species Glandirana rugosa. The sequence continues at coordinate 408,032 of BLSH010033900.1, read as the reverse complement.
TCCAGGGTTTCACCTCTGTGAATACAGCATTGAGACATGGGGGACATTCAAAAAAGAAGTATACTGCTGCTGTAAGTAAAATAAAAAATGCACATTTATGTACAAATGTGCTCTACGCTCCCAGCTTTGGTACTTGGAAACTAGCCAAATCTAGTTCAAAGACTGATGACCATTTCTTCCCCAGTCACAGAGCTCTCTCTGCTCTGTTTAGCACAGATAACTCCACTGGACCCTGCCGATTATATAGTATGACCTGATTCTTATAAATGGGATGGGCCACAGTGTGCATAGGAAAGTGTGGTGTAATGGAGAATAGATAGCAATATCGCTCTCCATTATAAAGGATCTCCATATTCTTAGTTTAACTGTGGCTGATCATGTAATGGGAGCTTTAAATATATTACCACATATTGCATGTATTAACATGTAAGCTGCTAAAATGTTACTGATTTGTGGGATTATTCTGTATGACCCAGTGATAAGATTCTGTGGTTATTGTTTGAACACAATCTTTGTGAGTCTTTTAACATGTTCTGAGAAATGGATCTGAAATTCCTTAACTCCAAGCTCAATTAAAATTAACAAAAAAAAAAGCATATGGCCTGGTACTTACATTCAATATGAAGTGTCCCTTGTGCTGCTGGCTGCTCTCTATTAGTAGCCATAATCATTTAGTGCTGTGGGGGCTAATACAAATGGCTGGACCTGTCATACGCCCTTTCCACCTCTCCTTCATTCATAGAAGCTGTACTATAGCTTCCATCAATGAAACCCACTCTATGAATGGATGAGGTGGACCTTTCATTAATCAACCCATCCCCTTCTCATTGTTGGAGGCATAGTACAGCTCTAATACAGAAGAGTTAAACACAATAAAGCCAACAGCAACAGAATATGGCTGCAGTGTGGAGGGTGTGTTCAGTTGTTGGTGTGCTATATACTATATAGATTTTTTTTATATATAAATGCAATGCTTATACTAGTTGAATCTTATATATGGCTCCAATCAGCAGTATACCAGATGCTGTGACCCAGACTTGGAATTCACAGCATTTTTCCAATACATGCATGTATAAACAAATCCACAACACTACTTAAAAAGGAAACTGTTAGAGAAAAAATATGGGAGCTGCCACTACTGACTTGTTGGGCTTATACACACTGCAGCTCAAAAAAAAGCTCCTTTTCAGGCATTTGAACTTTTATTTCTCTGCCTAAAAGCTTGTCTTTTTTGTGCTCTTTTGCACATTTTTATTGAACTTTTTTAAGCGTAAGTGTTTTTTTAACAAACCCTCCCCCTAATTTTTCCTATTTTTTTAAGTGTTTTCTAGCTCTTTTGAGTCTTTTGCACTTTTTCACACTTATTCACACTTATTATGTCCGTTTTTGGGCACTTAGGCGTGTTTTCTGTTCAAAAGCGCCTCTCAAAAGAGTTTGATGGGGTTTTGTTTCTGCCTGTAAGAGTATATGCCTGTAAACTCATAAAAGAGCCATAGTGTGCATGGACACAATGGGGTTGATTTACTAAACCTTGATGCAGCAAATTGCAAAATTTGATGCAGCTCTACACAGAAACCAATCAGCTACAAGGTTTTATTGTCAAAGCTTGATTGAACAAGCTGAGGTTAGAAGCTGATTGGCTAGCATGCACAGATGCACCAGTTTTTGCACTCTCCAGCTTTAGAAAATCAACCCCATTGGCTAACATCGAGGGGAGTTTCCAGGCAGAAAAAATGAGAGCTAAAATTGCTCAAGAACCTGTAGAAGCAGATTTTTTGAGCTTCTTTAAGATGCATGATCCCTAAAGATGCAAGTCCAATACTGTCATCCTGAACCTGGCCAGAAGGTTAATGACCTGAGTCAAAAATGAGCATAACAGAACTTTCTATACTTAATGACTAATTTCATTCTTTGGGTCCATCTATTACGACATAAAGGCCGTTTGCTCAGTAAATAAGGTTAAGATGTGCTCACTATCATCCAATGATATACAAGTCAAATCCTGTTCAATTAAAGGAGAGTAAGGCCAAAGCTCTTTTGGCCATACTTCTCCTGTAGGTCACAGGAGTGCACTTAGTTCTGTACTCCGGTGACCAAGGTTCAGCAGACCACAAGCCAAAGTCTGCTGCCGGCTGACATTATAGTGTCAGTCCAGGCTCTGCAGGGTTTCCAAAAAATGAACCAGAATGCCCCATACTCCTGGTATGGAACCTTTTTTTCACTAGGTGCAGACAAGTGTCTTGCAGCCTCAGGTATAATGGGTAATGAGTAAATTAACTATAATCATACTACTGGCAAAAGACAGGAAAGCCAGTCCTTACATATATTCCCTCATGGTTTACTGTAGAAGCTTTAAGTTCATTTCTATTCACAGCCAGTTTTTAATATTTATTTGTGTACAAAAGGCTTCCAGATTTCAGTATGTGCTTTACTCAGCAGCACATGGTTGGATAGAGATTGTGATCAAATTATTAAAGTGGTTGCTTTTAGCTGTTTGTTGGATGGCATGGGTAGAAGGCTGCCGGAGAAACATTTTGCATAAAATAAAGATCATTGTGTCTGTTTGTATTAATTTATAGCCTTGGAACACAAGTCTGCAATGACCAGTAACCACAGCAAGAAAAGCCTCTGCCACTCTCTGTAAGTGTCTACGAGTGGCTCAGAAATAAAGAGAGGCAGATTAGCTATTAAATTCTGAGACGCTGCATGCTTAAGATTTAAAAGCCTTAATGCCAAAGAAAATGATGTGCTAATGAGCAATATATCAGTATAAAATTAGAGCTGATAACAATGCAAATGCAATGCATATTTGGGCACTAAAGTACACCTGGTCTGATGATGAAAATTATTTATTCTTTCAACAATGGGTCAGGAGAGACAGTACAGACTCATGTAGACAATGATAATAAAAACATTGCGCTAAAAAGGACTTGTTGTGAAAGCATAATTGGGAAAATTATTACTCACACAGAAAAAAGCATGAGATTATATGTGTTGGATTGCACTTGGTGGTGTTTTGGCCTTCTTAATTACTCACAGAAGCATTTTCTATAGTGTGTGTATGTGTTTTCCTACAGTCTGTTAAATATTTGGCTGTAAAACTATGTAATATATACATAATTGAATAATTCGACTATATATTTGCTGCTACCAAGGATACAGTTATCTCATACACAAAAGGTCATAAATCAAAGACGTATTTAAAGAAGAACTAGTGGTTTTTTTTTTTTTTTAACTCCCCAGGGCACCAAGCGTATACAGCACTTGATCCAGTTTTCCCTAAACGGTGGCCCTATTGTCCACAAAATGTACCTCTATATGCTAGCTGTGGCTCCACCCCCTTTTGTTCATGTGGAGGGGTGCAGCCAGCCAGAGCCCCCCCCAACCCCCAATGTGAGTTATCTGTCATTATTATGATTAAACAACACTGCTTGTTCATTCATGATGGTAAAAGATCCCTTAAAACTTTGGCTCTGTGTAAAATAACTCCTAGCACTCTGTATAAAGTAAAAGCATCCACAAATACATTACATAGAGCTGTAACTCTGAGTCATCTTTTATTATTATGAATCAACAAACAGTGCTGATCAATCATTCATAATAGTGACAGATCAGGAGGTTGAACAAAAAAAAAGGAGCTGATACCCCTTCCATGCATTTGATATGGATGGAGGAATCCTTACCACTAAGCTAAGCTGGGAAACTATCCCGCCATCAGAATACAATGATCAGTGTTGGCGGCTAAAACTAGCCACACTGATCATTCGGCAAAAACTCAACAGACTAGATGCACACAAGTCAATTAAAGGATCAACTTGTGTACAACAAGCTTGCCCATACATGGATTGAAATTTCAATCTATGTATGGCCTGCTTAGAGCTTTCAATAATCTAGAGCTTCCAGGTTCAATTTAGCATAGTGAAAACAAGTAATGGTTCTTCAATGTTGGCTATTAATTAGCAATATTTGTAAATTGCTTGTTTCCGTAATTATGATCATTTGTTTATTTTATAGATAAACTAAATATACATATTTTATATTAATTTAACTTAAAAGTAACATAAAAATACAGATCAAATACATGTTATACACAATGATGGCCAAACCTCAACAGCTCATGGATATTCTGGTGATCAGTGGAGATTATGCACTTGTAACCTACCTGTACAAAAGAAAAAAAAAATATTAATAAAACGATAATGTACAAGATGTTTAGTTATTTCTCAGTTACATACACATATTTTTTTTTACATAACTCTTCTTCTGTGTACACTTATGAGGATAATTTAATAGATAAACACATTCTCAACAACTGTAAATCATGAAGAGGGGTGAAAACAAAAACTCTAATAAACAAATAGTTTATAGCATAATCTTTAAAAGTAACACTATGACAAATCTCTGCCAAAGTAGTAATCAATTACTTTCTATTGCCCCCTTTGCCCATGTGACACTGGTCAGAACTGCTAATAATTTGTCAATGTTGTAATAAAGTGGGGGGTGGGGGGTGATTACTGCTAGTACACATTTAATTTTAAAAAAGCCACAAGGTGCTCACATGATTCAGGATAATAAAAAGCATTCAAACCGCATGGAGCCTTGTCGACAGCTGGCATCAGTGGGCATGAAGACATCACATGTTCATGGCCCCACCCCAAATAAACCTGTACTGGCAGTATTCACGCTATGTGTGGTCTATGTTTCTTTTCCTCTATGGCCACTGTCTGAGTTGGATCCGAAGTTGTGGCGTTCATATTGGGTAATATCATATGTCGAAACCCAGTAGACCATACTGATCCCATTTAGAGACACACAGAGGGGTCCATTATTTCTCATGTTTGTTTGAACTCAGTAATTGGAGATCACAATCATTTGGTAAGAGGCTTGATTACAGTGGAGGGTACGTGTGTATGGTGGAATTACTTAACAATTCATGTGGTTTACCACCCAGTGGGAGATATCATTATCTTGAGAAGAATTAGATACACCTTCATTCCACTATATGTTTTCATTGCTATTGGCACATGGACTTATTTCCATATTGAACTTTATGGACTATTCAATTCAGTGTTTGATTATATATTGATACATTTTTAGTATTTCATTTCTTGCATAGTAACCAGAAGCGTAATATTATTTATGTATGTACGTATGTATGTGCCATACCTGCGGGATCCAGATACTACAGTGATCTCCATTAACTTCTTGTTCCCATGCTGAATAGCTACCCTGCTGCTTAGTGAATGTGAAATGTCCTCTGATTGGACGAAGTGGAGATTGTGACTTTGCAGTCTGCCTCTCCACTTTATCCAAACAGAGAATGATTTGCAGGGAAAATGCAACGTGAACTGTGCCCATGCCAAGCAAGTAGCATTCTGTGTCTGCAATACAGCATGGCAACTGCTCAGGACAGGACCCAGATTTCCAACTTCCATGGGGTTCACCCAGAGGTAGGGACCAATGTACCTATATGAAAACTGCCATATCTTGAATGAATTGTATAACCTTTGCAGTGCACAGCAAGCTGTAAGATTATGACCCAGTCAATTTGTGCATAAATATGCAGATTGTGGTCACAAAGGCATTCATCCAGTGTGCATTCTCCACACTAACCAGAAAAATGCTATATCAGCTTGTTATGGGTTTCAGAGGGAATCCTTTCCTACGTACGACAAAATGTATTAGAGAGATATAACAATTGTTTAATAATCAAATATCTAGCTTTATCCTTGTATCAGGGAGCTCTGGTTCATGTGATTTTGGTTTTTAGATAAGGTCACACCTGATTCAGCATCCTAGCCAAAGTACCATATTGGATTAGAGAAAAGATCATAAACAGCTCATTTATGAAAGTGCTGAGTCTTAATTTATATCTCAGTTTCTGTGCTGCCATAGTGGATCTAGGCTATTGAGCATGAATGAAATGTCACCTGATATATTAATAACTTGTCAAAAAAGAGCAGATGTAAGGCTGCTTTTAGCTTATAGCTCTTCACACCATCTTTGTAATCAGTGCAGAAAGCTGCACCTCCACTACATTTAGATATCAACAAAGTTTATGAACTATTGTTCTCGCTCAAACGTGTGACCGATTATGATTATAAACAAGGACAGACAACTCATTGTTAGATCACTTTTTCCATGCGGTCTTTTCAGTATACAGTATCTAGGTGGACAGGTGTATACTCTCTACAGGTCAGTTATTGGTTTAATAAATATAAAAAAAAAGTTCACATCTATTGTATAAGTGGCCCCTATATGATAGCTTTAGGCAAGCATTCTGGAGTTCCACCTATAACTGCTTCAGTGATCCTGCACCTCATGTGCATCAGTCATTGAGATGAACAGTGACTGAAATGAGTGTGTATGTAAACATTTGTGATCATGTACTGTGTCATGTAAGCTTTAGTCTACATAAATCATCTGTTTTACATTAATCATCCATGTTTACATGTTAATGACACTACTTCATTTACATTTTAGGAAAAAAAAAAACAGCACTTGTCATTATACCAGCTTTAAAATGCTGTCATTTACTAGGTATTGCATTAAAACCGAGCTTTCAAAAAAAATCTATATTTTTGCCAAGTATACAATTATGTCTGCATTGCACAGGCTGAAGCACAGTAGATCATTGCGATTTGCACATCAGCACTTTTTTCGAGAAACCTCTGTTTAAATCTGTCAAGCTGCATTCCTAAAAAGCAGATATAGTGCAGTTTTTAAATAGAAACTATCATCAATTTATTTTATAATCCTGTTTACAGCAATGTAGGGTAGCTTGGGGTTTTATATGGGTGACAGTTGGCATGAGAAGTTATATTCTTGCTTGCTGCACTGTTTACACATAGCTCTTTACACTTTGCATTTTGTTTCCAGTCTTCACCAATAAATCTGCCTGCTGTCTTATAGCCAGGAAACATTTAGCAAATGCAAATATCCTAAATATCAACAAAATTGGAGTAACGTGCGGGGAAAAATATAAGTGAAATGAAATTTAATTCTTAAAGAGCAAGCCTCCAGGAAGCAAACAACAGTCTAAAAAAAGAAATGCTTATTCTTAAGCCTGAACTCTAGCCAGAGTGGGGAAGAGCTAACATCAGGTTTTTATTTTTGTTGGTGATGCTATTTGGGAGATATTTTATGACTTGTTATTATAACATATGATAGGGTGCAGATGTCACCAAGCCAAGAAGGTTCAGAAGTTTTTACACTTCCCCTATCTTTTAAACTTTTTGTCAGGGTAATTGCTAGAGTTTCATCATCACTTCCTGTCCTGGTAAGGGGGGAGATCTTTCTAACAAGGACACAGGCAGCAATAAAAACCCAACAGAGACTCTGGGGCTAATTCACTATATCGTGACTATGCGTTTGCGCGAAGGTAAAAAATAACGCCCATTAAAGCCAATTAGCATATCAAATAGGCGATCATGCAAACGCAGAGTCGCGTTATTGCCGCGAATATGCCTTCTTAATTGGCATATATGGGAATAGCTGATATCAATTGGGCTTGAACCTGCAGCATCCATTGAAGGTTTGTATGAACAGGATTTGCTTGAAAAAGTGTATGGAAACTACCGCAGCAAAATGGAAAGCATAATGCAGCGTACAATGCAAGGTGTGCTGATAACATCTGTAGGAACCAAACCTGGAGCTGTAAGCTTTGTACGCATCGGAATAAACCACTATGCTATAGAGTTGACCACAACTAGCCAGAAAAATACATTTACTAATCTTGTATTCTCTTCATTCACTACAAACTAACTGCTGGCACATTAACTAGTGTGTGATTATTCCAATTGCACACCATAATATTAATGAATATGTACATACCACTGCATGCATTGCAAAAGTTCATAGTATGGAAGCAATCAAACTGATGATGGGCATTGGTGAATTGGCGAATATGCCTTCACATATTTTCAAAATATAATGCTGCGTACAATGCAAGGTGTGCTGATGACATCTGTAGGATCCAAACCAGTAGCTGTAAGCTTTGAAGGTATCGGAATAAATCACTACGCTATAGAGTTGACCACAACTAGTCAGAAAAAATACATTTACTAATCTTGTATTCTCTTCATTCTCTACAAACTAACTGCCGGCACGTTAACTAGTGTGTGATTATTCCAATTCCACACTATGATATTAATGAATATGTACATACCATTGCATGCATTGCAAAAGTTCATAGTATGGAAGCAATCAAACTGATGATGGGCATTGGCTAATTGGTGAATATGCCTTCACATATTTTCAAAATATAATGCTGCATACAATGCAAGGTGTGCTGATGACATCTGTAGGATCCAAACCTGGAGCTGTAAGCTTTGAACGTATCGGAATAAACCACTGCGCTATTGAGTTGACCACAACCAGCCAGAAAAAATACATTTACTAATCTTGTATTCTCTTCATTCTCTACAAACTAACTGCCGGCATGTTAACTAGTGTGTGATTATTCCAATTCCACACTATAATATAAATGAATATGTACATACCATTGCATGCATTGCAAAAGTTCATAGTATGGAAGCAATCAAACTGATGATGGGCATTGGCTAAATGGTGAATATGCCTTCACATATTTTCAAAATATAATGTGGCATACAATGCGAGGTGTGCTGATGACATCTGTAGGATCCAAACCTGGAGCTGTAAGCTTTGAACGAATCAGAATAAACCACTACGCTATTGAGTTGACCACAACCAGCCAGAAAAAATACATTTACTAATCTTGTATTCTCTTCATTTTCTACAAACTAACTGCCGACACGTTAACTAGTGTGTGATTATTCCAATTCCACACTATAATATTATTGAATATATACATACCATTGCTTAAGTTCATAGTATGGAAGCAATCAAACTGATGGGCATTGGCGAATATGCCTTCACATATTTTCAGAATATAATGCCACGTACAATGCAAGGTGTAGTGACGACACCGGTAGGATCCGAACCTGTAGCTGTAAGCTTTGAAGGTATTGGAAGGATCCACTACACTATTGAGTTGACCACAACCAGCCAGAAAAAATACATTTACTAATCTTGGATTCTGTTAATTCTCTACAAACTAACTGCCGGCACGTTAACTAGTCCGTGATTATTCCAATTCCACACCACAATATTATTGAATATGTACATACCATTGCATGCATTTAAAGAATTCATAGTATGGAAGCAATCAAAATGATGTGCATTGGCTAATTGGCGAATATGCGTTTGCATATTTTCAGCATCTAATGCTGAGTACAATGCAAGCTTTCAGAAGGTCATACCATCCATACCATTGAACTACTCTGTGAGTTAGATAGATTTAAATGTATCATGTAGGCTTGCTGATACCATACAAATCATTGTACCAGCCAAACTTTGAACAGTCAGAATTGTTTGACATTCATGTCAGCTGGGATTACTACTGATCTATGATTAGGTGAAGCTATTCACATGGTACAGGTTGTTGAGATAAGCCCAAGTACCATGTGATAAGTGGTGCCTCAGCCCCCCACCACAGAAAATGTACAAGTCAGCAGCTACACATCCTGCAATTGCTGACTTTAATTATTAGGACACTGTCCTGGAAGCTAGTGATGTTGGCACCCCAGCCCATGTTTCCATTGGCTCTCAGGTGCTGTTGCCTCCATTGCCAATTCCCTACTGCACATGCACAAAGGGCACTGCACTTTCTGAATGACCTGGCAGCAGGGAAGAAGGAGGGGTGACACATTTCTGCCAACCTTGCTGCAGTGAGGTCTGTCGGAAGTGGGGACAGGTAAATGTCCAAAACAGGTACCCACCCCCCCGAAAAGGTGCCAAACGTGGCATCAGAAGGGGGGAGAGAGATAAGCAGAGCTTCCACTTTTGGGTGGATATCGAAGGCCCCTTTCACACTTGTGCAACTTGTTCTGCGACTTGGGACTGCAAAGTCTCCTGTCAAGTTGGACCCCGCAATTTTTAATGAGTAGGATTCATAGCTGTCTGACTTCGAATGGTATCAACTTCAAACTAGTCCCTGAACTACTTTGGTCCGAGTTTGATTTTACTTCGGGTCCCTAGACCTCAAGATTACACAGGCATTGCTTCAAGTCACATCAAAGTTGCATGACTTTCAAGTCACACAAGTGCGAATGGAGCCTGAGTCAAAAGGTGTTATCCTGAAAGTGATGCAGTTTTCTCACGACATTGTCCCAACTTCAGGGAATGCCTGTGTAATATTGAGAGCTAGGAACCTCAAGTCACACCAAAGTAGTACAGGGACTACTTTGAAGTTGGTGCCACTTGAAGTAACACAGATATGAAGAGTTTTAAGAAAAGTCGACTGTAAAAGTAGTGTATAGAAGTAACTCTCTCGGATATATATATAAAATATAAAAGCAGCTCTCTCATTTACATATATATATATATACACACACTCCTTACTGATTTACATCAGCAGAATACATGCAGGAAGTTTAATGTGCCTGTAACCAGGAAGTTATGTGTGTGCATGGGCATTAAGCATCAGGGGGTGCAGGCAGTACTGTTGTAAGGGGCCCCAGTGTCTCAAGGGCCCTTACAACATAGACTTTAGCAGTCTTTAACATTGGAGTCTATGGGAGGGGGACACCCGGTTTGGGGACACCGTTCTCCCAAACCATAGCCAATAAAAATACCAAACTTTAGTCACATAGAGAGCACCCCCTGGGCAATAACTTTGGGACCTCCGGCATCTATGGTTCGGTCATACCAGGTCCTCAAAGTGACCAGTTATTGACTGGCAATTGTTAGGTGAACTTCGGACTTAACATTGGAGTCTATGGGGGGGCACCCAGTTTGGGGACACCGTTCTCCTGAACCATAGGCGATAAAAATACCAAACTTGGGTCACATGGAGAGGGCCCCCTGGACCACAACTGGTCCAAGTCTGGGACCTCTAGCATGGTTCGGCACGAGGCCTTATTGTAAGCATTGGGTGAGGCTGTGCTGCCTGTGCACTGTTTTTTTAACCCCTTGGATCCCACGCTAGCATGCATTGCACACTTCACTTGAATGAGTCATGCTTGGCAGGCTACATCCGGTAAGTGTGACAGGGTGTATAATTCCTACTGGGGCTGCAACATGTGTACACCCCTGGCCAGTGGGCGGATGTGGTGGAATGGCCCAGTGGGAAGGCCCTGGGGAATGTTGGTGGTCAGAAAGGGGGGTGCAGGTCTAAAGCTGTTTAAGAGGCCCCAACATTTCTGATGGCTGCCCTGGCAGGAAGTGAATGTGTGGTGATCGCACATGAAAAAATAAATTAACCCCATCTCTACCAAATATAGCTAACGTATCCTCCCCCAAACGGTGTAAGCACAAGTTTATTTCCTACACTTACCCGTCAAATGAGTAGCACCTCTTTTCTGAAATGGAACCTCGCTATAGCCACCTATATAGAGATCCTGAGCAGCAAAGGCACTTCCGGGTGAACACAATGACATTCCCGGGTTAGAGGACAAAGCGACGCTTGCTTGCTAATATTTTTTTTTTTTAGTAATAGGCAGATGAATGACAAAGACAAAGGCTCTGTTTGAGACATACAACACTGCCTATCCACGAGCTAAATTCATTATGAGTGCCGGTTCACATTTGTGCAATGCGTGAACCCTGCAAATCCACTGCAGGTTCCTGCATCGCATTTCACACTGCCATGTGTGACCTGCTGGGAGCATCAATACATTGTTAATGACACCCCCATTTCAGCTCACATATCACAGTGCAAACTAACAGTTCGGACATTAATCGAATTGCATGGGCATGAACATCCATGCAATCCAATTCTGGTGTGGACAAAAAAAAAAAAAAAGGGTCCTGTGTGAGTTTGGTCCGAATGCAATGCTAATTCAGCCATACTATCTGTATGGCTGAAATTGCATGGGCAGCGCATGTGACTTGTACCGCGGTGTGAATCAGACGCAATCTTGCACAGTGCAGTGTGAACCGGCATTTACCTGCAATTCTCCAGACCTGTTAAAAAAAGGCTCCATTTAAACCACCTTTATCATTTACTTGCAGGTGTGCTGAAGAGATTTTTTTTTTTTTTTAATCCATGATTACACCTTCTCATAATTTGTCACTAGCAAGACGGTTCACTACTCCAAACCCAGCTCCCCCCAAAACAAATGAAAAAAATAACTCAAGAATTTGCATTTATTTGCATAGCAGCAAAACAATTATGTATATTCATTTAGTGGCATTAGTATATTAGTTGGTACATTTAGACAAACATTTAGCAATTGGGATCTAATGGCCCTGCTCATAGGAGCTTACAATCTAAAATTTTTCCAAGCCTTATAGTGGACATAGCTTTAATTTCACAGTGTATAGCAGACTTTCATAGCACAACTACTCTCAACAGACACCAACCACCAACAAATGTTTAGCTGCAATATTATACAAAACTACAAAAAAACAGTCAGTCATTCTTAAAAAAAATACAAAATATTAAAAAGTCGCATATTCCAAACATGACCACCCACCACCCCATATTCCACACACATACATTGGTGATGGTTCTGCTGGAAGATGCATTTCTGTGTACATGATTAAGCAATGAGATCAAAAAGTAGAAGGTCAGCAGATGCTAACCATGAATGCATGGTCAGACAGCAGCAATACACAACATTGACAGCAAAGCCACACTTTTGATGGACAAAATGCTCAAGAATTTCAACAGCCCAAGTGGGGCATTTGTCATTATGCACAATATCAGCCCCCCCAAAAAACACAGCAAATAACACGGCCTCTTCTCAGGGCAAACCAGCCCCTCTCCTGCAGCCATTTATATAACATAGATTGTATTGTTAGCACACCGACACGCCCAGTGGAAGTACACACCCACCAGTGTCATTCAATCTGTCTCTTTATGTCTGCCTAACTCTATAGTGATTACACCTGATAAACAAGAACACTTACAATTTGCAAATGTGTTAGCCCACACAATATTGCCAAAACGCCTGCCTTTACATGCACATGAACTTTAATGGCATCCCAGTCCTAGTCTGTAGGGTTCAATATTGAGTTGGCCCACCCTTTGCAGCTATAACAGCTTCAACTCTTCTGGGAAGGCTGTCCACAAGGTTTAGGAGTGTGTCTATGGGAATGTTTCACCATTCTTCCCAAAGCACTTTTGTGAGGTCAGGCACTGATGTTGGACAAGAAGGCCTGGCTTGCAGTCTCCGCTCTAATTCATCCCAAAGGTGTTCTATCAGGTTGAGGTCAGGACTGTGTACAGGCCAGTCAAGTTCACCCCAAACTCACTCACCCATGTCTTTATGGACCTTGCTTTGTGCACTGGTCCAAATCAGGAGGGGGGATTATGGTGTGGGGTTGTTTTTCAGGGGTTGTCCTTTCACACTTGTGCGACTTGAAATTTGTGATTTGCCGCAATGTTTTGCTGCAATGTTTTGCAGTGATTTTGATGTGACTTGAAGCAATAGCTGTGTAATCCTGAGGTCTATGGACCTCAAGTCGCATCAAAGTCTGACCAAAGTAGTGCAGGGACTACTTTGAAGTCACTGCAACTTGAAGTCGCACAGATATGAATGGTACTCATTGAAAAGCATGGGGAACGGCTTGTCATGTGACTTTGCAGTCCCAAGTTGCAGGAAAAGTCACACAAGTGTGAAAGGGGCCTGGAGATAATTTCCAATGAGCACCATTCATATGTGTGCGACTTCAAAGTAGTCCGACTTTGAAGCAACTTGAGGTCGATAGACCTCAGAATTACACAGCTATTGCTTCAAGTCACATCAAAATCATGTCAAAAAATTGCAGCAAATTGCGGTAAAGTCATGTGACTTTCAGGTTGCACAATTGTGAAAGCGGCCTTAGCCCAGGTTCACATTGGTGCGATGCAGGAACCAGCACAATTTCAGCACCAGTTCCTACATTGCAACTCTCCCACAGGCAGTTCACACTGCCTTCTGTGAACCGCTGCGGGTGTCAGTACAATATTAGTGACACCCTCAGATTGGTTCATAGAACACAGAGCTAACTGTGGATTCTGATAAGAATCGGATCGCAGGAGTGAGAACACCCATGCGATCTGATTCTGGTGTGGGAAAAAAGGTCCCTGCACTGCTATAGCTGCAAAGGCTTGGCTAAATCAAATTTGAACCCTACAGACTAAGATTGGGATGCTATTAAAGTTAATGTGTGTATAAAGGCAGGTGTCCCAATACTTTTGGCAAGATCGCAGATTGTGCAAGATTTGCAATGGTGGTGGAACCCTCGTCCACATAAATGCTATATCTATATAAAACTTCTGGAAGGACATGAGCTTTGCTCAGCAGAAGTGCTAAGCCCTTAGCCACATTCATGGAGCATCCATTGCTGTGATGTCAAACAGTCCTAAGTCTCAGGGGTGCAATAAATGAACCAATGGAGATGTACTGTGGAAGGCTGGATAACCATTGAACAACCTGTTTCTGGCATATGCCATTTGTTTTGAAGGTTTGTTATGGCCCAGTACTGTGAGCATTCTGCTATAGAACATCTCTCACCTTGGGGCATTTGCCTTGGTAAGAAGCTGCAATAATTGCTGGATATGTTAAGGCTGGTTATAGTCCTTGCCCATAGAAAACATGTGACACAATTTGCATTAGTGGTGGAACCCTCCTACACATAAATACTACATTTAGACATAATTTTGGTAAGAACATGCGTTATTAGAACAGAAAACCCCTCTACATGAAGTGATATTCTCAGGACGCGAACCCAGAACATCTATGTTCCTAGGTAGAAGCATTAAGCTGTTAGCCACCAGTCTGCCAAGTGTGCAGCCCTCCTACACATAAATACACATATACTGCATTTCTTTGCACATATAGGTGGTGGAATTACATTAGTCTGGAGTTTATTCTGTGCTATTTGGTGGTGCTTGGAGTGTAGAACAGTGATGTTATTGTTGTAACAGCAATGGTATTGTTTGTGCTTTGTGAAGATACCTGTGTGAGTTTGGGAAAAGATTCTTATGAGATGGACAGCAACAAGCAAAAGACAGAGAAAAACATGAGAAGATTGCACATTGTAAAGTTCTAAAAAACAAATTAGATGATGAAATAGCAACATTGTTGCAGGGACGATTTGTTTGAGAGAAAGATACATTTAATCTCAACATAAAAAGGATTTCTTTAGGGAAGTTACAATTGTACCATTAGAATTAGTGTTGAGCGAACCCGGACTGTAACGTTCGGGTCCGTACCGAACTTTAGGGTGTCCGTGGCACGGACCCGGACCCGGACATTTCAAAAATCGTTCGGGTTCTTGGGCTTGCTAAAAACTTTACAGGCCCAGGCCCAGGCACGGTGCCTGTGGGATTTCAAGCCATGCCTGGGCTTGCAATGTCAGGCCCAAGCGAGTTGTGATTAAGATTACCATGTTAACATTGAAGGGATTTCTTTAGGAAAAATACAACTCTAATTTACATAGAAAGAGAGTTTGTTTAGCAGGGACGTTGTTACAACGATAAAGTAGTAGATTAAACAAAAAATCTTGAAATGTTACACGTTAGAAGAGTACAAAAAGAGACAGAAAACGAACAACGACAGGTAGAGTATTCTTAGAAAAGGGTTTGAGTGTGTCCATAGAAGTGTTTCGTGTTTGTTATG